>JABASK010001010.1:0-10988 GCA_019776465.1 Rambutanura hunanensis | reverse complement strand
GAAAGGCGAAAATCTTCTAGCGCCGGGTTTTCCCATCGCGGCAGACATTTATTCAATCCAGGCCCATCTCATCCGCCGTTTCGAATTCCAGAATTCAAATGGTCTTACATTCATCAACGATTGCTTTCTGACGTGCTTTTTTCTTTAGAAACTGACATTCAAGTTTGGCGAAGGTACAACTGTTTTCACGAAAAAAAGAACAAAGAACGAAGTAAAAAAAAGGCAGACATTATTGCGACGAAAGAACACAGGCATAAAATATAATTGTTGAAAGTAGACACAATTTGTATAGTATTTTATTTTAAATTTCTCATTTCTTGACGTGTTTTCCTAATGTCGAGTTTTGTTGCAATTTTGGCTGAGTATGGATTGTATTAGTCGTTTTGATTTCTTGACTTGTTTAATTTCAGCCACTCGACCAAATCGGTTTTAGATTTTGTGAATACCGGGGAAAACACAATCTTTGTGGTGAACACTGTCCATTTAATTTCACAATTAGCAGATAATTTAATCATTGCCTGTGGCGGTCTGTTGCCGCTTTTGGCTTCAGCGACATCTCCTAACGTAAGTAAAAACCAGTAACCGTTGGCATTAGTTGATTTGTGCTGTTTTGTGTACACAAAGTTGTTATTTTTCTGTACAGAGTGAATTGGATGTGATAGAGCCAACGCAGGGAATGCCAATTGAAGTGGCCGTGTCATTTCTTCAACGTTTAGTGAACATGGCGGATGTTTTGATTTTTGCGAGTTCGCTTAACTTTAGTGAATTGGAGTCTGAAAAGAATATGAGTAATGGTGGAATTTTGCGTCAATGTCTTCGCCTCGTTTGTACTAGTGCCGTCCGGAATTGTCTCGAATGCAAAGAAAGAATACGAATTCATCAAGCTGGAGGATACACGTTGGCTACGACTAATCCTCTACCTTCCAAAGTTGCTCATCTTCATTCGCTCATTCGTGGAGCACAAGCATCTCCAAGAGTAAGAAGTTTTTTTTATAGTAATTCCATAAACTTAAAATTTTGATTTAAAAAAAAACTTGGTTTTACTACAGAATATTGTTGAGAATTTGGGAACTCAAAATAGTCTCTGTGAAAGATCCTGAGAAACTGCTGCAAGATATGGATGTCAATCGACTTCGTGCTGTAATCTACCGTGACATTGTAAGTTGACGAACAACTTTTGTTTGTTCTAAATTCAGCAATTTTGTAAATTAGCTCCTTTGCCTTAAACTACTACCTGTGAAAATTTACGTGAAACAGAGCAAGGACAGGATGGACCGTATTTTGTGACGTAATACGTAGAAAGGGTGAAAAAGGTGGATAATACAATTTCATGCTAATTTGACATTGTAAAAAATTGATGATAAATTTTTTTTAATTTTTAATTATTTTTTTTAAGAAAAAAAATTTCTGAGAAAAATATCAAAAAGTCCTTTCTTTGGTATTTTTCTCAGGAAATTTTTAGCGTTGCCAATTTCACTTGAAAAATTTCAATTCTAACCAACCGCTAATGTTTACAATGCAGAACAAAATATTGGTCACAATTATACTGTGTTTTCACCAATCCTCCTTACTGCTCGAATTACGCAAAATGTGACCCATCCTTTCCTTGCATGAGTTTCCACAGATCGTACTACATAACATTCTAATTTTTCGAAAGTTAACTTTGTGATGATGATCACTTTCTGATGTTTTTAGGAGGAAACGAAACAAGCTCAATTTCTATCTTCTTGCTATAGTCTACTTTATTTCCGTGCTCATGGTGTCCAAGTACAGAGATATTTTGGAACCACCACCAACACCATCTTCTAGTCCAATTCCAAATGTAGGCGAAAGTGGAAATTACGTGGTGGGACTCGCTGGATCTCAAACTAATTCAGGTAGAATACTAAACTCTAAAGAATTACGATTGAATCTAACTGCCTCCAAAACGAAACAATGACTCTTAAATACTAATACACTATAATCAAACTGCTACAATGTTAATACTACTATAGTATAAGTATTTTAGAGGTAATTGTTTCGGAAGTCAATCCCATTTGGAGGTAATTAATTTTAGACGTAATGAAGGGAACCTTTCTTGGAACTTAACGTTTACCAAAAATTTTTTTTTTTGAAACTTGCTTATGTAAATTTGGGATATTTATTCTGAAAAAGTAAATGGGAGCAGTGAGAAGAATGAAGTTGCTGCACTGCCACATTCGACCGGAACAACGCACATTCACCCTTCCACGTCACAAGTTCCTGTATTTCCCCAATGGACGCATCATATTTACCCACAGTATTTACCCGCCCTGACTTCTCCTGACCCAAAATGGTCAATCACTCCCAATTCATCCACGAGTCCCAGTACCCCTAAGAGCAATAAAACGTCAATCTCTTCCAAATCCATGGAAGGTAACACGATCAGTTTCCAAATCTACGCCTTTACGCACGCACGGATTACGCACATCTTTCACGACAATTACTTTCAGTTTGCTACTCTTTTCCAAAACCACTCCCTTGATTCCCAGTAGCACCTTCTTAGACGAATGACTTGAATTGGCTATGAGATCTGTAGCGTTAAGACTAGTATTTAGTTTAATAGTAAGTAATTCCTAGGAGCGGCATCTTGAAAGTTGTTTTTGTTGTCGACAGACAGAAAATAATTGTAACCTTTAAACTTATTTTTGGTTGCAAAAAAGTAAGTCCGGTTGGTTATGTCAGGGATGATTATTATTAAAAGCTAATTATTATTGTAGGTTTGGATGGAGAGGAAGATCGAAGTGAAACGTTCAATCATGATTCGGCTAATGACATCGAATCGACTGATGAAGGAAGTTTGAGTGGATCGACGAAGGTACGCGCTTAGATAACCCCTGAAACTAACCCAACCTAACCTAAACTTAACTTTAGCTTTTAGCTTTAGTGGAAATAAGGTTGATAACCCCAATTTATGTTTTCCTAACTAACTAGTGAAACTAACCTAAAGCAAATTGTCTCTTTTTTTTGCCTCTCGCATGACACTTATTGCTCTGCAGACGGATTCCAAAGACCATGATGACGCCACCAAGTCACCCAATATAACACTCAAGGTCTGTCTTTGAAATCCGTTTGAATCTTTGTCCTTTTTGAAGCTTTGTAGTAATTGTTTTAGATAGCGACACGACGAAACTTACTAACCATTGTGTGTTTTGATTCTTAAAATGATAAAGTGTTTAATTTTTAATCAGAGTGAAGATCCAATGAGTGACGGTTCGTCGCAGAAGTCCGGTGATGACTCTACTCAAGTCTATGGAGATGTTGTTGAAGAAAAGAAAGGAGAGGACAGTTGGACTGATGTTAGTTTAAACGACGATGCGGATCCACGATCTGGAAGACCTGAGGAGAAAAGTAAGAATTTTTACATTTATTTTAGTCTACTGCATAGCATTTTTTTTCGAATGATAGAGCTTCTTTTTTTTTTGTACGCTTCCAACATTTTTTATACAATTTGTTTTTGTATTTATGAACACTTTCTTACCATATTGGTTAACATTTACGAATTTTAGATGGACTGGACCGAGGAGAATAAGCCACAAGGTCAAATTAGTGTGCTGAGTGGATCTCCAATGCATAACAACACTACTAGTAGTGTGCGGAGCAATTCTACTATGGTTCGAGATGAGCTCAATATTAAGTCGCTAATGACCTCAGAAGGATTTCCGCTTCCAACTCCAGCACGGGAATCAAATTTGACACAGAAATTAGAAGCAGCACTTGGCTCAGTATGTCCACTTTTACGAGAAATTATGGTGGATTTTGCTCCCTTTCTATCGAAAACACTTCTGGGTTCACACGGTCAGGAACTCTTATCCGAAGGGAAAGGTATGTTTCTCAAATTGTTTTATTCGGAAGAAAAAGGAAAGTAAAAAGTTAATTTTTGTGACGTTTCAGGGATTACCTCGTTCAAGTCACAGTACCTCTGTTGTAGAGTTGGTCATGCTCCTATGCTCTCAAGAATGGCAAAATTCTTTACAGAAGCACGCTGGACTAGCGTTTATTGAATTGATTAATGAAGGTCGTCTTTTGTCGCATGCGATGAAGGATCACATAGTGAGAGTAGCAAATGAGGCTGAATTTATTCTAAATCGAATGAGAGCAGATGATGTCTTAAAACATGCAGAATTTGAAGTAATTGATGATTTTGTGTTGTATAGGAAGTGCAACACTAAGTATTTTGATAATCTTATTTTTCGTTTGAAATAATTTTTTGTACAGCAAACCTTATGTGCTCAAACGGTAATTGAAAGAAAAGAAGAAGAAAAGATGTGTGACCATTTGATTACAGCAGCCCGTAGAAGGGATAATGTAATTGCATCCAGAGTTTTGGAGAAAACAATTAACATCATTTCAAATAAACATGGGGCTTGGGGGCAAGTTCCGTCGGGGTGAGCTACAACAGACAATGAAATCTTACGACTAGTTTTCCTGGTTCTAATCATAAGTCTACTGCAATTTGTGTTTTGTTATTTTTGCAGTGACGCACCAGAGTACTGGCGATTGGATGCTTGGGAAGATGATGCTAGGAGGCGTAAACGGTTTGTTCATAATCCTTGGGGTTCGAGTCATCCAGAAGCTACACTCAAATCAGCATTGGAAAATGGAGTTCCTGAAGATGCTATGCTACAGGTGCTTAGTGAATAATTGGCACATTCTATTTAAATTGTCCTGCATTGTACTTACTCTTCGTTTTTGTAGGCAAAAGAAGATTTTCATTCTCAATTGGCCGCCAATCGATCCCAGCAACCCCTTCAGTCCAATGATTTGATGGATGACAATGAATTACTGTCAGATGATCGAGAATTAGATTTGGACTTGGTTGGTAAGGGAATTTTAGTGTTTACCTTTTATGCCCTCATTCACTTTTGTGCCTCATTAATATTCCGATGCATTTACTCCTTGACTTTGACTTAACCATTGCGAAGAAGAGAACTATTAATAAGACTGGTGTTTTTTTAGGCCCGGTAAATATCAGTACAAAGGCTCGACTCATCTCCCCTGGTGTTGTGGCTCCTGGCATTGTGTCTATTACGTCTAATGAACTTTACTTTGAAGTGGATGAGGATGACCCTGAGTTTTCCAAAGTTGACCCCCAGGTAAGACTATATGTTTTACTTATACTTACGTAGATCGTAACTCATCTTTAAGACACAATTATAGGTAAATCAATTTACACCCACTAACATCATCCACCTACTTACACCAAAGCAAATTTTTTAGAAGTATATTTTCAAAGAGTTATTTTTTTCATCAAAATTTTAATTCACAAGACATATTTTTTTTCTTGCCATAAGACATTTTTTTTACTGAAAGCTTTTTTTTCCTTTAAAATTACCAGAAATTGAAATAACGAATTTCAGTAACAAAATTGAGTTTTCACAAAAAATTTTCGTACCAACTAAACACTTTCGGCACGTAAACAAATTTTCACCGACAAAAATTATTTTCCACTTTTTTTTCAACAAAAACGTTCTGGGACAAAACTTGCCGGAAAAATGAATATTTTTAAAGCTTCTTTACCTTTTTCGTGGTATGATTATTTCCCTACTTGTGATTTTTAGCATAATTTACAGTTTTCGTAAAGATAAATATAAAATCTACGTGAACTGACCATAATGGTATCTACTTTAGTTATTAAACAAGGCTCTAAACCTGTGGGCTAACCGTGCAACAAGATACTTTAGTGAATTATACCATAAGACTAAAAATGGAGGGTTGTCTCATTAATGAGTTGAGTAATGATTCGGGATTCAATTAACCTCTCAAATTTAAACCATCGTCATTGGACAGAGTGGTTGAGCCAGTTGAGTAACTTTTAAACTACTAATTGCATTATTCGTCGTACTGTTTGAACTATTTTTGAGTAAAGGACAATGAAAGGAGATCTTAAGGCGTCCCAAGTATGGAATAGGTCCGTTAGATTGAGTTGTACTCTTGTCGAACTCCTTCTTTTCTTCTTAATCTCGTAATGGACTTTTAATTAATGGACTCTATTGTTCGCAGTGACATAGATCTTCATCTTTGAGTTAGANAAGGACAATGAAAGGAGATCTTAAGGCGTCCCAAGTATGGAATAGGTCCGTTAGATTGAGTTGTACTCTTGTCGAACTCCTTCTTTTCTTCTTAATCTCGTAATGGACTTTTAATTAATGGACTCTATTGTTCGCAGTGACATAGATCTTCATCTTTGAGTTAGAACTGGTAACCAAGTAACCCCTTCTTCGTTTTGCCTCTTCTATGTTGTTGATGATAGGTATGACAAGGGGCTGACATGTAGGTGTGCCAGACGACGGAGTTTTTCTGGATGATGGATGTGTTACTTGACACAAGGTTGAAATTTAATGTTGTCGCTTGTAAATTGTTATAGGTTACATTTCGCAAACATTATGATTCAAATGTCAATGACAATAATTGTCATTTATTGTGATTATTGTGATCTATATAGTAGGAGAGTAGGAATTGGACCAAATTTGATAATAAGCCGAAACTGTAGGAGCGCTTCTTCCACTTCTCGTCAAGACTCGACTGAAAAGATGTTTTTGGCGCCATGAAGAATACATTAATTACATTGAAGCTTGGTTGGTCGGTGGGGCTGGTGAAGTACTAGAATTCCCAAGAGACTCGTCGGACTATCCTTACTTTCCCAACTACTCCGTCCAAATAAAAGTCCTTAAGTCTAATTTATAAGTCTCAAGAGTCCTTATTGGATACCGTTCTTTTCAAGTCGGTGGATGTTTTGGAACGGAACATACTCTCTTCTAGTGTCATTGTAAACTGGTAACGAAAGCTGAACCATCATGTCCACTCCATTAGTGTCAACTACCTCTTGATATCATCATTTTGACCATATTAAGCAAGACTACTAGAGATCTTTCTCTAACAACCGATTCTTCTGTCGTCTGATAGTAAACGTTGCTTCATTTCCGTGATGGAAATCATTTTTCTAAAAGAACTACTTATAAATAGTTCATGGATGATACTCGTTCAGCCTCTTGAAAGCTGGTCGTAGGCCTATTAAAATTTGGCAGTTGAACCTAACCTAACCTACATTTTTTCACACTTCAAACTTATTTTACGTTGCAAAATTTAAAATCAAGGTGGAGAATTTTATAAAACTTGGATTTTTTCTTATGAAGCTACACGTTGTTTCAAACTTTGTGTAGTTGCTGGACATTATACCTAGCTCGTAACAGGCGAGCTACCCCGTACCCCGTTCCGATCGTACTATTTAACTTTTTACCAATTCATCAAGTTCGTCTCTTAAATTCAAATCTGCAAATAGTGGTGGAATCCCCGAAAGCAGTTTTGATTAAGTGTCTCTATTGCTAAAAATGATGAATAAAACTAATAGGTCCACATTCAACAGAAGTCACTGTTAGTTAAATGTCGTAAGTAGTCTACAGACCGATGCTCGAGTTCGCAGCTTATTGATTCTTCCTATTCCACTCTGTATCTGCAGAGCTTAACTTTAAAAAGAAAAAAAGAATCGAGTATCGCTCCGCAGGACAGTCGTTAGTTGAGCCGAGTGGTACAGCGAAAAGTTTCGGGGTAAAAAGGCTCTTGGGTAGTCGAAAAGGAAATCACAGAGGGAAGTGTGGCCTGAAATGGACTGGTGGGTGGGCAGCCCCATTAATTTACCTACAATGGTGAAGATTAAACTTTCTCCTCTACTTTTGAATCGTAATTTGTATCGTTTTTTTTTAAATTGACCGAAATGAATCAAAAGGAAGAAGGTTATTGGGAATTAGAAAATCCCTACGTTTAATAGTAGGGTGTAAAAGCGGAATTTTTTCTCGGCGGTGTGGTCTATGACCCTAGAAAAATATTTAGTAATGAGGCTGAGGCGAGATTCATATTAATATTGGGCCTATGAAAGGGTTAAATTGAGTGACCTTTTACTAGGAATGGCCCCATTAAAGTCTCTCTGGCGGCTAGTGGTTAATTTTCAATCAGAAATTCTTAAGTCTGAAGGTGTAGTTGAAGTAGGGCTAAGGTTACCGTTTATAAAACCTTTTATTTTTGAAGAGGGACTTAAGGGCTTGTTTATTATTCTTTAGAATAAATCTCTCCTTTTCTTAGCTGTTCCTATTTATTGGAAAGAATAATTATTGGGCTGTGCAAGGATGGAGGCGCCTTTTGAATTTTTTTTACTAGAAAGAAAGACGGTCTCCTCAAACCTTTACGGTCCCGTTGGGGAATGAATGGAATTTGAATTGGGCTCCTAAAGTACTTGTGAGCCCATTACTTTCTCCACTTGCAAAACGACAAAATGTAGGGAGAATTTTGTAATGAGCTAAAAAAAATTTTAAAAGTTTGTTTTTTGATGAGTATAACAGGAGCTTAATCTGTAATTGTTCGTTTGGTCCAGGTTTTTGTAAGCTCGTTTGTTTTCATAATTTATGAGTTCGTGAGGTAGGGATTTTGAGAGGTTTGTGGCGGTGGTAGGTTGGACGCAAAAGACGAGGTGAGCCAACATAATAAATCTTGAATTTAACTCATCAACAGTATTTACCTATCATCAATTTCTCATTATGGCCTGGCCCTCTCTTAAACTTTTGACCACTCCCAAAAACTTGCCCAGGACGTCTAAAATTTGCAAAAAAAGAAGAAAAAAAACAGGAATAAGGTTACAAGGAGTGTCAAAAGGAAAATTAACAGTGAGAGGTGGGCTAATTTTAGCAGGAGTGATTTAAATGTTGAATTTTATTAAAGTATTTTGTTTTGTTTTGTTTTTAGAAAGAAAACTTAGGGAAGTTATAAAAATTTTAAAATATTCGGTGACACTTTTTTGTTTACAATTTTGCGCATGAAATTTAAAATGGATTTTAGCCGTTCGGCATGGTCTAAAGGGAGCCCTTGGCGGGTAGAAAGGAGCCGTTTGTTTGTTTTCCTCATCAAGGGAGACAACCCCCCTTTAACTTTTTTCTTTTTTGTTCTTTTTGAGCCCTTTTTAGTTAGACTAAAATAATGTCTTAAGTTATTCCTCCATCGCAAGATTTTTGGAATGAGTTCCAAAGTTAACTTCGAAGTAAGTTGAAATCACTCGTACTGAACTCGTAGTCCATGTGGGTCCTTAATGAGCCACCCCCTACTGTACTGAAGAGTGGCACTGGAGACGCATATAACAGTAGAAAAGTCTACGTCTGCACTTTTGGAAACTTTGTTTGTAAGTTTTTAATCAAAGTGTTTGCATGAATGAAAATGTTTATCCCCGTGTAGTTTAAAATTTGAAAAAGGTTAATCCATAATCAAGAGAAACAAAAGGGAAATGTCAATTGTTGGAGTTATCCAGCTGAGAAGTGACAGACGTTAAGGAGGTTCATCTTTTGCCCTCTAGACTCTTATCTTTTCCAAATAACTGATGAGACGGACAGCCGAGTCCTTAAGGGGGGACGAAGGGCTCACGATTCCATGTCCGTTTTCAGGCCACCTTTCTCTGACGGACTGAAAGTACCCCCTGGAGCGTTGTGGTCGCCGTGGCGCCAGTCGTAGGTTCAAGTAGTAACTGGTATGATGTCATTTCTGCTCCAATGACATGACTTTAGAAATTAAGGTGCCCTCTTGGCCCTTAAGGGAAGAACAGAGAAGCGGAAGAGTAAAGGGAAAAGTTTTTGATAATTTTTTCAACAGATGATTACTAAGGGTCGGTGAACTGGTCCTTTGTACTGGAGTACATGAAGCAATTAATTAATAATGAAGGCTTTTCGTTTAGCAAGTGTGTTTGTTTCCGGTTTTGGGCCTTAACCTTTCATCACAACGGTGGTGATGGAGCCCTGTTACAGGGTGGGACACTTTGGTGGTGAAACTTAAAAAGTACCCGTCCCAGGTCAGTGCTAATACCTCCTCGTAAACCGATGATTCGTTTCTTGACGGCGCGTGAGAATGGAGCGGAAGAGATTGTGTTGATTGTAAAGATAATTGGTAGGTTAGGAGGTATTACTGGAGTGGCTGAACAAACATAGGGTTGACGATAACCCTTGAAATTAGAAGGGGAACTACTTGGATACGGATACCACTTTTTTGTACTTTGTAATAATAGGCAAGTGGACGGAAGGAAGATAATTTTGTGCGTGCAAAGTGGGTAAATTGTGGTTTTAGCGTAGAGCTATTTAACTTATGGAGTTATTTTTCAAAATGATAAATGTGTAACGAATGAATTGGTCAACAAGACAATAAATATGTTGTAATATTTTGGAAGAAAAAGAGTTGTGTGCGTTATGAAAATTTTGTAAATGATGATGATTGGCACGTGGGTTCCCTTTAAGGGCTGTAGTTGAAGAAATGTTGGTCTCATGACTTAATGATGATGAGTTGAAGGGAGGTTATAAGTAGTTTTAGTGCCTCAACTATTGTTTGTTTTAACCTTCAAGTCAAGGAAGAAGTTAATGAGAGTTGTTTTTTTTTAGAAGGGCCCCTTTTTTTTTAGCCCTTCATTTTGAAAAAGAGGCCCTTAAGTTCTTGTGTAATCAACTGGATCATTCCTTTTAATCTCTACTCAAAAGACCGGGCGGAGCCCACTGACAGACCCTGCTCAACCTAAAAGATTTTGACACTTTGGTCGATTTTAAGAGTTCGTGTAGGAATTTCCCGCTACGTTTTTTGCTTTTAGCTTTACTGCGAGATGTTTAAAAGCATTTGAACTTTTTTTTTTTTAAAAAAAAAAGAATAACTTTGAATGGTCATTTTTAAATAACCATTTTTTTGGTTAGTTTTTTTTGTAAACAAAATTTTTCTTAAAATTATTTTTCTAAAAAAAAGAGCCTTAAGAATTTGCATTTTTTTTAACAAATTGAAATTGAAAAATGTTTTTTTTTAACCAAAAGAAATACATTGTCGAGTTTTAAAATATTTGAGTGCCCGCGGGCTTAAATTCTATGGGAATTAATGTGTGGCCACCCTCCTCTCCTCGGCCTGCTCTCTTGACAAGAAAAGATCAAAGATCTCAGATTCTGAATTTGGATTCAATTGTT
>JABASK010001009.1:0-10997 GCA_019776465.1 Rambutanura hunanensis | reverse complement strand
GGATCGGATTAACTGACGGCGTCTAATTTTTACAATAGGTAAAACTCCAAACAAAAGTATGCAAACAATATGATTAGGGACCGCGGGGTTAGGCATTTGTTTATAGATTAAGCTGAAACGGGTTATGCCCGGGGCTGGAATTATCCGCCCAGTAGTAGGCATTCATAACACCCTGGGCCTGGAATTATCCGGCCTGGGGTCCCTCCGGCAATTCCCATTAATCTGTTCATTCTAGCAAACCGGGAGTAACGCGAGATACTTAGTTAAGTGACTAATTTCGGTGTAACGCAGAATGCGCGCCGGGTCGAGGCCTATGGGTCTACACTAATAGGTAGGTCTATTATTTCTAATAGGTTCGCACCTATTAGATGTAACCTTTATCAATAATGAGAAACTATCAATTTATGTGAATAGAATTTTACCACGCTTGATTTTGAGCCCCGGCGAGTATTTCTGTTGCCAGAATTTATGTCAGAATCGCCATGTTGAATTGTCCAACTCAAGGCCAATAGTGCTTTCACCGAATCTCGAATAGGTTCCTTATACCTTTCTTTTTCCTAATTGAAAAATATCACTTTCTGAATTTTGAAACTTGACAAGTTGTACTAGTTTGAAACGATTTGGTCAAAATGAAAATATTACATAGTCTGTAAGCATATGGTAGGGCTTGAGTCGCGGATGGATCTTGTCATTCCAGCTATACTGCTCTCCGAATTGCCAAGCATTGTCCAATTTACGACCTGCCCAAGCATCGTGGTAATGCTCTGAGAATTTCTGGATAAGCATGTTTAAGTCTTGAGTAATTTGAACCCTGTGATAATTATTTAATTCAATGTTACAAGTGAAGGCTAAAAAGTGTAGAAAATACATTAATAGAATCAATTACGAATGTGTTTCGATTGGCTCGGGTTGGTAAGGTCCGCCAGAGTCGGACACTGAGGCTTTAATTCCTTCATCATCTACACCCGCTGACAAGCTGTAGTCTGGCGGTAAAGCACAACCAATAGCACTAAGGCATGGCAGCGCTTTTCCAAAAAGTTCAGGGTCGTACTCCTGAAATTGAATAAGTGCCATTTTTTTTAAAGAAATCCTCCAGCATTCAAACTTGTTGGTTGAAACTTACCATTTTCGAAAGAGAATCAAATATGTTACTAAACAGCATCATTGTCAAACGTTTTTCTTCTTCACTCGCAACTCCGTATACGCCTTGTCCACCAGTCGACCCATAGTACTTCCCGCAACGTTCGTAATGCAGAGTCAAAAGCTATTGAATAAATACCGAAGTTAACCATTGTTAGCGTTATTTAGTTATTAAGTCATCGTTTTATTACGCGCAGTGCAACGGTGGTGTATTCGGAAAGGTTTGAAACATCAACCGTAAGTTTTCTCAAAAGCTTCAACAACATACTCGGTTGCATCTCCCTATAAATTCAAATTCAATTCTTCTTGGAAAAATTGTCAATTCATCTAACAAAATTCAGAAGTCAATAGGGGAACCTGGTTAACGCCACTAGAAAATCTGAAACAGCTTCTCGTTGTCCTTTAGTTAACATTTTAATTTTGGAAAGTCGGTAAACTGTATGGAGCGTAGCGTCGAGAAGGCTAGAGTAGTTATCTGCTTCTGCATAGAACTTAGATTGAGAAATGAGCAGAGGCAGAATAGAATTCCCGATGTAGCGGTTCAAGGCAAGGCCCATGTCGGAATCACCGCCATCATGCTACAAAAATTTTGAACGGTACAGTCAAAACTACTAGGTAGCGGGCATTACAAGTTTTTTTTAACAGTTACTCTGTCCAACATTGTCGCCGCTCTAAGGTCAGGTAAGAAATGCTTCCTCGAGTAATCGGAAAAATAACTCTCTGTCCTCCATCCCATAGACCCGTTCCAAAAATAAAACAATGCTTTGCTTATGGCTTGGAACCAAACCTAGACATTTCAAATACTATTGTGCTATTTTCTTGTACCTGCTCCGCGGATTGGAGCGGGCAGTACCTTCTCTCCCCGGGCTCCACCTTGTTAGCGCCTTTGCATTCACAAAAATTACGACCAAACGTTTTGTAAGTTAAAATTTAACCCAAGTCAAATTTAGTTCGATTGAAATTAAATTCGAATTACCAACCTTGAAATTGAGTAAATATGACTTCAAAGTACAGAAACGCTTCAAAATAAAAACTTGCAAAATACAATTGCATAATGCAATTGAAGGAAATTGTAGGGAGAATTCCCATTTCCAAGAAACAGTTTAAGTATATCTTGAAATATTTAAGCTGGATCGATTTACACGTTTCGTGTCAGATACAATTTGTTGAAAAATATTGGTGAAAACAAATAAAACATTTCCAAAATTTCAATAAATTTTATCGTTCCTTCCACTATAATTTTTCATATAAATTAAAAAAACTCCAAATGTAATGGTCTAAAAAAATAAATAATTTTTCGATTTTAGCCAATTTTTGTTAAAGTAAAAATTAAATTTTTTTTGGTAAAAACAAATAAAACATTTCCGAAATTTCAATATATTTTATCGTTCCTTCCACTATAATTTTTCATATACATAACGAAAAAACTCCAAATGTAAATAACTAATTTTTGTATCCTAGCCAGAAATCCTATTGCAATTCCAATTTGCAATTGGAATATAATTTCCGGAAAAGTATTTCTTGGAAATGGGAATTCTCCTTACAATTTTGTTCAATCGCATTTTGCAATTATTGTATTTTGCAAGTCTTTATTTTGAAGTCTTTCTGTACTTTGAATTACATGTTTACTGAATTTCAAGGTTGGTAATTCTAATTTCATTTCAATCGAGTTGATTTTGACTTGGGTAAAATTTGAACTTACGATTAGAAAAGGTTTGTTGGGACCTAATTCTTACGAAGGCAAAAGCGCTAACAAAGTGGAGCCCGGGAAGAGAAGGTACTGCCCGCCCAGATCTGCGGAGCAGATGCCCACAAGAAAATAGTACAACAGTAGTATAAAATTTAAAATTCAGAATCAATTCGACTTTCTAAATTTCAAAAATTACCAGGAGGCATGTCACTTCTCGGTGCTTCGTCCAATCCTACCAATGATTGTAAACTGAATCTCAGTACTCAAAGCCCCACGAAGGTCTTCCAATGGAACGAGAGAGCGCAGAATGGCTCTGGCTCGTAACGATTCGTTTTTTCCCTATAATTTATTGGTCCCAATAAAACGTTTAAATAGAATTGTTGCATAAGAATTTACAAATACCGTCTAGTGTATAATATCAGTTTGCATTATCTTGCCTGCGCTATCACCGATGAATCAGGAGCACATCGGCCAAGGAGATCAACCAAAGTGCAATAGAAAGCCAAAATAGCAGCTCCAGTATCTACGTAATCTTCATCTTCTTCTCCTTCTGGTAACGGATGATCGAAATTCCCAATCATTCCTCCATCTTCTGTTCGTGAATTTTTCTGAGCTGCTATTCGATCCGACATTTTGTTGGCATCTATAATCGCCCGAAGGAGTCCTTCCCCTTCTCCACGCAGGGCAGGACCAAGACACTCTGGTCGTCTGATGAGTGATCGAATGACCAAATTCGCATTTTCTTCGACACTTTCCCCACTCACCCAGACGCAGAACCGTGAGAAAATCCAAGTATCGTTCACCTTCTACAGGGTCCCAACCCAAGTCAGGATATCCTTTCTCTACTAACTCAGTATTCGATTGGAGACCACAGCGAGAAAGGTAAATTGCAATTTTGTCCAGTAGGTGCTCTCTAAGGGTCAAATTGTAAAAATAAACAGGTCGGAACGTATATAATTAACTAAGGCGCCATCATGTTACCTCAGAGCTAGAGCCAGTTCCGTATTGTCCATCAGTGACGAGTAAGCTACATCCAATGGCGTACTTCCTCGAAGAGAAGGTCTGGATAACAGGATATTACTGTGCTCTAGCAAAAAGCCCAAATGTTCAAACATAGCTTTTTGGTTCTGACGTGACGTTCGACAAAAATAGCATAGAAAGCGACAGCAGGCGACAACCATTTCATGAGAGGTGTCCTAAAAGTCAAAAGTATCAGAACAACTGGTTGTACTACCTAGTTTCTCGTAATTTACATAATGTATTATATGTAATTATGTTCTAATAAAGTATTAATATAACAAAGTGATTTAAAACAAAAATTGCGCTCTAGTTTACCTTCTCTTTGGGCACAATGTCTATTTCTTGTCCAGGTGAAGACACTTGCTGACTTTTCTCTTGAGCCTCAGACTGGGCCTGCGCTCTCCCCAGTGTGTTCATCATTAATGCCATCACGTTCTCGTGAACTCTAAGAATCCGAATAAGATCCGGATGTTGAAAGAACACGTAATTGTTCACCAATTCCCTGAAATAGAAAAAAATTTCAGTTGGTATAAACTTCATAATAAAATTTGCGGTCTTTGTTACTACCAAAGAAGTGTTCTCATCAAGCCTTCCTCCTCTTGCGACATTTGGACAGGTTGAAGTGCACGAATTCTGCTAAGCCCAACCCACATCTTGTTGATGTGCATAGTAGTATTGCTGTTGAAAACGTAAGTTTTTTCAAGGGCTCGAATAAGTTCTCCTACCATGTTGTACTGACGCAGCAGTAAACCGAACATTTCCCGCACCAGAAGTGGCGTCTCAAATTGACATTCAACAGCCCAACGAACAATTGTACTAGTAAGAACCTTTCGGAAGGTTTCTGACAAAAAAAAATGAAAATGCCGTTAGTCCAGAGACATATTTTGTAGAAAACGTGTCTTTGAGGACTCTGAATTCGTAAATTATGTAAACCATTGGACAAGACCGTTAAAAGCACGAATACCTTCGGGAAGCAATTCCTTTGGTGGCTTCTTCCGGCTTAGGTTCTTCGGGAGGTTCCAACTTTTTAACAATATTTAGCATATTAATTACTCTCGTGGCAAGTCCAGCCTTATTTTCGTCACCATTATCCTAAAAACAAAAAAAAAATCAACAACAGTTTCTGAATATTTACTGCTTTGGTACTTAAACTTTACCTCTGACGGTTCTTGTAATGCTTCCAGTGTTAATTTTGACATCAATTCAGCATGTACATCTTGCAATTGTCCGCGTAATTCATCACCACATGGACAATTTTCTTTATCTTCTTCTGCGATATTTTTGAATCCAAGAATTGCATTTACCTAAAAAAAATTCCAGGAATAATAACTCCTATCCTTTTCAAAAAGAAGCCAAACAGCATTACTTGCTCCACGGGTGGACATCGGAACTCTTTCGTTTTCTTGGCAGCAATTGCTGACGGTAAATCGGACTGTTTAATTTCAATGTATCTCCGCAATTGATCCTGTTTTTATCAAAATTTAGTTTTCCTTTTCTAGCATTCACACTAAAATTTTTATATTATTTTACCGCTTGAATTTCACCAACATAATCATGGCTAAAAGCCACAATGGCTTCAACGCGATGACGAAGTTGAAAATCGTTGAGGTGGTGGAGAACGTAACACATTTGGAGTTTAACANTCTAGCATTCACACTAAAATTTTTATATTATTTTACCGCTTGAATTTCACCAACATAATCATGGCTAAAAGCCACAATGGCTTCAACGCGATGACGAAGTTGAAAATCGTTGAGGTGGTGGAGAACGTAACACATTTGGAGTTTAACACCTTCTGCTAACTCCATTTGCAAAAGTCCTTTTCGATGATCCTCTCCATCGTTTTCAGTTGGAAATCTCTGGAATTTGAACACTTCGGCTGAAAGTAAGACCAAAAAAGACTTTAAAAAAAGTGCCAATATTACTTTCAAAATTAAAAAAATCGCTTACATTTGAGTTTTTCCGGATCCCAATGTATTGGGATGAATAACAATGAGCAACCGTTCTAATTCTTCGTCTTGAATAATACCAACAAGGATAAGTTTGTCGATTAACTTGAGCAATGGCACAAACAAGTTTTCATTCGAACCCCCAACTGGAACATAACAGATACAATGATTAAAATATCTTTATTCTCAAATTATGAATATTTAATTAATACTAGTAGTGAGCAATAAGACCTGGATCACGGTTGTGAACCTGGTTGATTTTCACAGCTTCTTCTAACGCCTCAATTGCAAAATCTCTAACGACTTGAAGCGGAAAGTAAGGACTACTTAAGTTCTGAATGTTTTCAACATTTTCGCTACATTAGAAAAAAAAATTAAAATTAGTAAAAAAAAGGAACAAAAACACAAAAATATATATTTGCCAGATTCATTTTTCATACTCAATTTCGGTCATGGTCATTTCCGGCCTAATAGAAAGTGTCTTGACAGAACGGAGACTGTGACGCATTGCTTCATCCTCGTAGAGCTCTTTCAGTTCCGACGTGAGTGGAATAATGTATTCGTTTTTACACACTTCCCTGAATAAATAAACCCGGCAAAAGTCGTGGTGAAAAAAAAAGTGTAAAAAAGTACATTCATTTTTCATTAAAAAGAGTTTCCATTATCATACATAGTCGTGGCAAATGACTCTAAATGCAAGGCAATCAAAAGGTCGTAGAATCCACGTCGCAATGGGCCGGACAAGTATTCCGCTTGTATTGCATAGAGTAACTGTTTCTGGTCCACGTACTGGCAGAGAGTATGAGAAGCGCGAAAATTCGACTGATAGCACAAAGCCGCATACAATGTCAACGTATGGTAATGAAAACTGAAAATATTTTAAATGAAAAAAATGTCCTAAATAAATGTTACTTAACGCCACACAAACTGTTAACAGGAAGTTAACCCATAACCCACCTCAGGTGGGTTATGCCCCAACCTGAGTAATTTGTCCATTTCAATTAGCTCCAGGATATCAATACATCGATCTTCTTCCGGAATATGTAACGCTAACATGGAAACTGGATCTTCACAAAGCGTACTCCATCCTCGAGTGTCCGATAGTTTGAGAGCGTGAAGTTTCAACGAAGTGTTGGGTACTCGTGCCCATTGATGCGGTCGAAGCACTTGGACTTTGAGTCGCGGAGGGAACTAGAAAAGTTGGCAATTGAAGAAATAAATTAAAAGAATTGTGGTCAAGTGGCTACATGTAGTTGAAGCAAATTTGTTGTGTTTGAGCAACCTGTGGCACTAAATGCTTCTCAGAATTCTGTAATACTGCAGCGGAAATTGGAAGAGTTGTGGGTGTCCGGCCTAGTTCAAATTGTAGAACGTCTTTACTAGTGGCTTCTACGAAAATAGCAGGAAATACTTTTGTTCCTGGCTCCAACTAAAATAGAGCCACACTTTTGGAAACTCCATTTTAAAATTTTAAAAGTTACAAAAGTTTGTTACCTTAAACTCCACCTTGGTTGGCTTTGCTTCACATTCAAAGCGAATAATGCCAGTAGCTGTATCAATAAAGCAACCAATGAACATCCCTTGCGTCCCTTTCCCAGTAGCTTCCTGGTTTACTTCCGTAAAGAGCTCTTCGGCAGATACCATGTAGCAACTGCTTCTTTCAATACTGAAGCAAATGTAAATTTAAGCATATTCCAGCCAAAACGTGCTTTTCCCAAAAAGTGAAAAGTGTAAAATAGGTTGCTGAATCTGAAGTGGGGCCTTACTTTTCAAAGTCAGAATCAAACTCCTCACTTCCTGCTATTGTAACGCGTCGAACTTTCTCCATGGAGAATTCTGTTGAATGGAAGTGATATTGGGTGGTAACATAACCAACGTACACATGCCCGGGGTCTTGACCTGGGAATATTCGCACACCGTAAAAATACTCGTCCATCAACCTAAGACATTCCATGTCGAAAAGTTCTGCGTCATCTTCGTCATATGCCATTGCTAGTTGAGCACCACCGACTGATTTTCTGTGTCCCATAGGAGACACGCCTTAAATTTAGACTCTTGTTAGCACTTTTCGTTTGAAATATCGATTTATAATGATTCAATTGTTTAGCTAGTAGGTTACCTTTTCCTAGCCTTTCAGGAACGGCAGGTGGGACAATTTTCAAATTGCTCTAAAATTACAAATTATTAAATTTAGTAGCTTCTCTCTAAAATTAACCAAAAAAAGTTACTTGGGATAACCGAACATTAGGACTTTTCACTTTCAATAAGTTTTGCTTTCGATCAGCAGGATCCGGTTCTGGCGTCCTGGAAGATTTTGTGCGTTCTTTACTTTCCTCGCGTTTCCGCGTAAAGAATCTAAAGTATTAAAAAGTAACAGTTTTTAAGTAAATATTAAACGCATTTCGTGACTTTTTAGGTTTCGCCTCACCGATTTGTTAGTCCCAAGCCAAACTCTGTTATTTCTTCAATCGAATACATGCTAAAGTTATTGTTAGTATCAAAATTAACATTTTGACGAGCACGAGATTCAAAGCAAACACGCTAGTACATAAAAGTGAAAGTTTGCTCTGACCTAAATGGAGATTTCCCTCGACTTTTCTTTTTTCCTTCTTTTCCATCTGAATGAAGCGCTAGATCTTTTCGCCTACTACTTATTTGAAGTTCGCTAGCAGCTCTTTCCATTCTTCCATGCCCGGATCCAGTGGATCCATTCAGTTGACTCGTATCATCATAATCTAACATCTTGGAAGCAGAACCAGCCCTTTGAGAACGCAGCGGTACCTTTACAGTTTTGCCTAGCGTTCCTCTTTTTGTCTGCCTTCCTCGATTTTCCTCAGTCTCATTGAGCATTCCTTCATCAGCCTCTGCAGCATCTTCAGAATAGCCACGTTGAAGTTCTAAACACATTGTGACACAAAAAACACACAATGTAATCAGAATTGATGCCATTAGCTCAGGTTTACTTTTCGAAAGTTGTTACCCTTGATATCATTCATTGTGAATCCGGATTTAAGCATGGACTGTTCTAAATTGTTATTACGCGACGTGTAGCCAGTGGAGCGAAGACGATGTTGTCGAATTCGAATTTCCTGCCATCGACGTGCCTTCTCGTTCTCACTGAAATGCAACGAAATGTGGCATTAATCCTGTGAAAAAAATTATTCTGTATAGTTTCAAATTCCCTTACTCTATAAAGTCATTGTGACAAATGACTGGAAGTGAAAGCCTGAGAAACTCCCAATTTGCTTTCTCCATCGTTTCAAAAGTCTTATGACTTATGCGAAGACTTGGCGGAGTGTCTGACCCAGCGGGAAGTCGACTTACTTCTATATTCGCATCTGGGATTTCGTCAACATTCTCAAAAATTGGCTGGTCCTTAGTGTACCAAAAGGTCATTGGCCGATTCATGTTCCTAATATTTATGCATTTAATCATATTTTTCAAAGAAATCATTTTCAAACATCACTTCTTCATAAAACGAGGCGAATTGAATGATTTTCAGTTCCGTAAGACTTACACACAGAAAGGCTCGTAGCCTTCTTGAAGGCCACATAGAGTGAAAAAGTGCAGGGCATTCACGTCATGTCCAAATGATAGTTTCGCACGTTGTCCCAGGCCTAATGTACAAGCGGGCACGAACGCTTGGCCCTGGACATCAGTAAACGCAGTTTCTCCGCCCATGGCATCCATCAAAAGCTCACCATTCAGCGAAAAACCTGTTCAGGGTAATTTAAATCCAATCAACTTCAGTTGACCACTCTAGAACGTGACACTCTTGGAAGCGACTATGTCTAAAAGACTAGGTTAGAATTCCAACGCCATAGGAATGAACTTCCTTTAGTTGCCATTTTCACAAAGAAAGCCAAGCAAAACATTCAAGTAAAGCAAACTCTTAACTCACAAGAAAAGCCTGCTAGTTTTTTTCGAAACAAAGGTAGCGATAAATGAAGTCACTTACTAATTGTTTTATCAATTAAGTCAAGTAGAACTCCAATCACATCTCCTGCTGCCCATTGTTTACCATAGGACTCCGACCCTCCCATGAAGCATTTCTCCTCCTTTATAACAAAAAGTGACAAAAAAGCATAGTGCAATAAAATTCGCATTGACATAAGCAAAAAAAGGTAACGGTGGCAATTCGGGTGACATTGCGGTTTAACAACAAATTGTGACTGCATTCTTTGACAGTACAATCATAAACGACCTTCGCGTGAATGAAGGGTTTCCCTCTTGCAAATTGGACAAACACAAAACATCGATATTCCTTACTCATGTATGGCAAGGAAGAAGGCGTGATACAATTAGACGAAGTTAATAATTTATTTAAAGTTAAACTCACGAATGCTATGATTAGTTAGATCTAGCATGCAACCAATCTTCTCTCCCATCTTTCCAATTTCGCCCAAAATATTCTTTCAAGTTACGATGAGTCTTGACAAACTGTTACAGACGAAGTTAAAGTTTGTGCGTTAGTAATTTGTGTTCATTACAGTGAAAGTAAAAAAAAGACAGAAAGAAAGAAAGAACGAAAGAAAATGACCAATTCCTAAACTTATAGCCCGTCTGAATATTGTAAGAAAAGTGCGCCCCCGCTAACGTTTGACTTTATTGACTGATTGCCTTACATTGAATCCATCAAAAGCCCATGAATGTTCGTCACTTCCAATTGGTTTTCCAGGTTTGCAGTCCACGCTCATCCAACCCACCCGCATGGGACCGGCTGTCAATACCTCGAATTCAAAATACCTGAGAGAAAGTTATTTTTAGAAAGGTGGAATTGAATGGATAAATGGTTCTTGAATAAATGAATAGTTCTTGACCTTTAAGAGGAACATTACCATTTGCCTGAAGTGACAGCATAGGTCTTTTCAGCTCGATAAGTTCTATAGTCTGCTTGAGATTTTTCTTCAGAACCATCAGCTTTCACTAGAAAGGACAAAAGCTTTTGAAATGATTTGGTTTTAAGAATGGGTTTATCATTTGAAGTGAAAGCGAAACCTTCTGCGGTTTCTCCAGTGGGTGGTTCCAAGAGATACCCGTATACTAACAAAGTTCTCACAGTCTCACTCGCGGTATCCCTAAAATGTCACGGAGTTGGAAAATCAAGTTACATTTCCTGACTAGGTTCGAGATGACATCTTTATGGCCAATGTTTCAATCTTTACCAATTTGCAATTTTGATGGCCTCGTCCACTTTG
>JABASK010001008.1:0-11000 GCA_019776465.1 Rambutanura hunanensis | reverse complement strand
CGTCAGCTGCTCCCTATGCCTAAGCCTTACTAAACTGTAACCCACAAAATCCCATGCCATGCTTTGCAGGCAGGCCGTTGTTAGTGCGATAAGAAGGGGTATTTTCTTATATATAGAGATTCAAGACGAATTAAAAAAAAGTAAAATATAAATTCGGAACTTCCACTTTTGGGACTTCCACTTTTGTATAACTTTCACTTTTGTCCCTTCCACTTTTGGACTTCCACTTTTGGTACGTCCACTTTCGGACTTCCACTTTCGTCCGATTACCGCTTTGATTCAATTAACTTTTAATATTTGACACTCTGGTTTGAATAACTTTTACGTCCAAGGACGGCAGAAATTAACGCATCGGGTTGGTCACGGGATAAAAACACATCGTCATTTGCCCTCAGCCCTATACGCTCAAACTTTGAAAAGTCAATTGAATAGTAATGCTTGTTTGGCAACAAAGACTTCGATTTTGGAAATTTGTGGAATTCTTTCGCAGTCGACTCCGTTTATCAATTCCTATGCCGCATGGTACGACGTTAACAGAAATCTCGACACACCGAAAAGATATATCTCCTAAAAGTTTTGGCAAACTTTTGACCTTGAACCACCAACGCAAGTGCAGTCTCAAGATCAAGTGTAAAATAAAATGAAAATCCGTTGTATATTGGCAGATTTTTGGATTTTGACATGAAAATTGGGCCAAAATTGAATAGTATTATTTAAAACTTTTTTCGTAATTAATTTTTTTGTTTTGGAGATGCTAATTCTAAAACGTTCAAAGGTCGACACGAAATTATTTCCTAAAGTATGTCATTTCCATAAAAAAGAAGATTTATTTCTTAAGACTGAAAAACTGAATTTTTGTATTTTACTTAATACAATTTGAAGCAACAAAAATTCTCACGCAACACAACTTGTCCTGTGACTTTTTTTTAATTTACCTGATACATTTTCTGTAAAGTTTGTCTTTCCTGAACAAATTCGCAGTAGCTATTACACAAAAACTAGTTGCATATTAAACTAATAGAAAAAAAATAACATAGGAACAAACATTATTGGGATGGCAAGTTCCTGCAGTAAATAAAGTAGCGTGTTCCAAATGTCGATAAACTGCAGACCGAAGGTTAGAAGCGACTTTTATGTTATTGTGGAATACGATCTTTAATTTTGTTGATTTTTTTTTACAAATCGTAATTATTTAGGTTTTGTTAGTGTATTTGCGTTCATTAAACTACAACCTTCAGAATAATAGAAGCAAAGGCCATTGTGATGACAAGGAACTTTTGAAGAGTCGCTCGACTTCCGTCACTTTTTGACATACACTTATTCTTCGTGCAGAGCCCACTTTTACATTCGTAGTTGGCCATACATGTTGCACCATCCTGTGCCAAGTCACAAATTTGACTTTTAGAATCCCACAGCAACATGACCGCCGCATCTTTCTTTTTGGCACGCGCAGAAACATCCTTGATGAGACATGTACATTTCGAGTCACTCCCGCTCTGCTTGCACGTGAGCATAGTACCTCCATTAGTTTTGCAAGTAATATCTTTCCCAGCTGGAAAATGTGTGGATTTAGGTTTTTTTTAGTACCATCGTGTATTACTTTGACCTAACGGTCACCTTACTTGGATCACATTTCTCATTGTACAAGGCAGTGGCCGTGACACAGTAACCTTGGAAAAAACTTAGGCCGGCGGCACATTCACAGCGAGCAAGTTTTTCTTTATTGTTGCAAATGAGGCCCACGCGATCTCCCGAAGTCAACGTGGAATCCGCGCAATCAGCGTTTGCTAAAAAGTTGGAAGATCAGATTTTGAGAGTTTTGTAAAATTACTTAAAAATACAAATTATTCTGACCCTTGCAACGACTTCCGAAAAAGTTTTCAATGCAGCGATTGTGTTCTGCAGACCAAATCATCCGTCTTCCATCTCCATCTCCTTCACAGGCACACTTTGCTGAAGTTTCGTCACAGCGTTGACTCTCGCAAAGGTCATGTTCAGTCATCGTCTGATTGTTGTCTAGTACAAAGAGACAATTCTCCCCGGGATTTATTTTGCATGCCTTAAATTCCGGGGCATAATCGGTATTTCCCGGGCATTGACAAACCTTAGCTGCTTCATTACACTCATAGTTACCAATGCTTTGTTTGTCGCAAGTGTTGGCTGTTTAAAAGAAAGTTTGATCTTACTGATACTCAAAAAATGTTTCATTTTCTACAAAATTTGTAAAAATCAATTGTTTCTTGATTACGAATGGATTCAGGGGCGCAGACTACCCCTACTGGTGGCGCTAGTTTATAGAACATTCCTGACCAGGAGAATCCTTCGGAACAGCTACATTTTTCTTTATAACAGACCAAACCTCGTACACACCCTACAAAAACAAAAGTAGAAAATTACAAAACTTATTGAAAAATTAACCTTAACCTAGGTAAAAGTGGTTAAAAAACGTTTTTTTCTACCTTGGGTGGAAGAGCAAGCACCGCCATACGCCGAAGCAGGAGGCCGGCAGTCCTTAGCATAGGCTAAAGATGGATATGGAATTGTTTCGCCAATACACAAACATTTTTTCGGCGAACCTATCTCGGGAACTTCCGCGCAGGCCAGTTTCGATGGTGGTGTACAAATAGTTGGGTCATTGTTACAGTATATTCCATGATTCCATCCATCATCAATTGCATTTAAATTTTTGAAGAGACCGATAATGATTACCAATCCTGCGAAAGTTGAGTGTACGTTCATTTTTTGAAAATCTACAAAGAAAGAAATTGTTAAAAAACTTATTAACACAAATTAAGCATAAGAATTTAACTCAAACATTGCTTTACCAGTAGGTAAGTCCGCGAGACGATTTTTTTAAGAAAAAATGCAATTCGTCGAGGATTTTTTCGGTAATTTACAGGAAGTGATGAAAGATGGAATGCGCGAGTCCGGGAAAAATCCTAAAATAACAGAATACATAACATGGCATTGAAGGGCGGGCGATTTGGTAAATAAACAAAATTACCCCGTTGCCAAGACAAAATTTGAATGTGAATTTAAGTTTGAATATTCATTAAAATAGTGGAAGCCCCTCAGGTTGTTTGACAGAAAAAAACTCTTATATTTAAAAGGTATTTTTTCCGTTGTCAATGAACTTCGGTTGAAGTAAACGACTTCTTTTTATTCCCTAATCATCCATGTTAAAATACAACAAAATACTACAATCAATTTCAAACCAAAACTTTTAGAACGTAAAAAAAGAAATACAAACAGATGACAGGAATGGGCGGATTTTTTAATAGAAAAAATGGCAGTGACCTCGAGGTCAACAGAAATCTCAGCACACGCAACAGATATCACCATCAGAAAGTTTCAATAAACTTTGAGAAGTCAATTGAATAGTAATGTTTGTTTGGCAACAAGATTTCGATTTTGGTCATTTGCGGAATTCTCTCCAGAGCATTTTTATGTGCAATATACAGTGTATTCTGAACTCAGAGAAAATACTCTAGTATCTAGTGGAGCAGTGAACGCATCTAGAATGCAGTTAAACTGTAGTCCTTAACAAGTAAAATCTTTGAGAAAAAAAATAAAAAAGTAATTTATTTTCATTAAAAAAACACATTTGTATTTCTAAAACGCACCATGCCATATCATAGTCGATTTGTTTGTCAATCCGTACTGCCATTTGGCACGACGTCAACAGAAATTTCGTCACACCAAATGATATCATCGCCTAAAAAGTTTTAATAAACTTTTGACCTTCAACGCAAAAGAAGTCTCAATATTAAAATAAAATGAAAATTAGCCGTTTGGCAAATTTTTACATTTTGAATTCAAAATTAACCAAAATTGAATGGTATTTAGGTTTTTTTTAACTTATTTTTCGAGCAGAGCCTACTTTTACAGTGGTAGTTTTTCGTACATTGTTCACTGCGTACCAAAGTCATAAAATTGGTTTTCAGGTTGTCCTAGATAACAATCAACAGGTCATGACCTCTGCGCAAGTCAATGTTGTCATAATCACATTTCGTCAAAGTGTGCCTGTAAAGAAGATAGAGTCCGGGTGATTTGGTCTTTACAACACAAACGCTGCATTTTGAAAACTTTTTCGGATTTGGTTGCAAGCGTAAGAAAAAATTGAAGTTTTAAGTTAATTTCATAAAAAATTCAAAAACTAATTTCTAATTTTTTAGAAGATCGAGATTGCGTGGATCATCTGTTGAATTCCCAAGGTAGCCTGGGCCTCTACTTTAGATGGGTCTATACCAATTATTCATACAAGACCGACTATAGGCGGAATTACCTATAAAAATCTAATTTTATTAACACTTTATTAAAAAAACATGGTATATCTCCTGGAAGTGTCTATAAATGAAGGCGGGTCAGGGTGTATGTGACACCAAAAAATTTCTCATTTGGAACATTACGGTAAAGTCTGCACGCTGTGAAAGAATGTCATGCCGGCACCATGAAAAGAATGAAAGTTTCTGAATGAAAAAAGAATGAAAAACGAAGAAAAAATTTTGTTATGCGAATTTTTTCAACTTTTTTTTTTTACAATTTGCAGATTAGCTTAATTTTTTCTGAATTGGTTCCCGGGTTGAGATTGACTAACACAATCCAGTTTAGATTCTGGTTCACACGGACGAACACCAGGAAGACAAGTTTCAGCATAATCAAATGAATACCCATGTCTATTTTGTAGTATACCGATAACGAATACGAAAGTTGTCCAAGTTCGGCGTATGCTAATCATTTTGTGAAATCTGTAGGTTAAATACTTTAAAAATGACAATACTGTAAACAAAAAAAGACGTAGCGCTTAGCTCTACGTTTTTTTTGTGCTTAGCCTGAAAATAAACGATTGATGTACTAGTAAATTGTAAGACGTCTAGGCGATTTTTACACCTTTTTTGCTATATTGTACAGTTACATCTTAATAAGATTAAAACTGTGACAATTTCAACAGGATTTATTTAATTTTGTTTCATATGGATTTTATTCAATTGAAATTTAATATTTGGCACTTTGGTTTAAATGACTTTTACGTCCAAGTACAGCAGAAATGGAACCGGCAGGTTTGTCACCAGGCAAAAATACGTCGTCAGTTGACCTCAACCCTACACGCTCAAACTTTGAGAAGTCAATTGGATAGTAATGCTTGTTTGGCAACAAGACTTCGATTTTGGCCATTTGCGGAATTCTCTCCAGAACGTTTTTCTGTGCAATGTACAGTGTATTCTGAACACTTGGAGAAAATACTCCAGTATCTGGTGGACCCGCGAACGCATCTAGGATGCAGTCACGAACTGTATTCCTAATAAATCAAATTTTGAAGAAAAAAATTGAAAAAATAAATTTATTTTTGTATTAAAAAAATCTAGTTTTTCTAAAACGTACCATGCCAAGTCGTAGTCAACTCCGTTAGTCAATCCATAGTGCCACTTAGCATAGACAATCGTACTAAAGATTCGATCATGTGTGTCCGGTAGCGTTGCAAATTCGTCGTGAATGAAATGCTCAAAAGCACTTTGCGTTGTTTTGATGACGCGTAAATTCTTGAGTCCAGATTCAATTTCGGGTAGAGCTTTTACAACGCAAAAAAAAAAAAAGATTTAAAAAAAAGTGATAGGAATTGCGTTTGTTTTTTAACTAAAAAAAATGACATTGACCTCGAGGTCAACAGAACTCTCAGCACACCCAAAAGATAACACCATCCAAAAGTTTCAACCAACTTTTGACCATGAACTTTCAATAGGTTCAAGATCAAGGTAAAATCTAGTGGAAACTTCGCCACACTGATAAATTTCTCGTTTTGAAATGAAAATTGATCAAAATCGACTACAACTTATTTCACTTGTGCCTAAAAATGACGAAATTTGCGCACCTTTTTCTTTCTCAGAAAAAGACGCACCATATCTCTTGCGCGAGTAATGTGACTTTTTCTGAAAAAGTAAAAGGTGCACAAATTTCGTCACTTTTAGGCACATTAAATAAACACGTTGATCTTCTTTTAAATTCATTATGATCTAAACATTTTTTTAAATCTTTGAATGGCTTTAAAATACACTAAATTTTTTTTAACCTCCACGTCGGCAGGTGACAGTTGAGAAACGAAGTGCTACTGGCGTTGAAATAAAGGCGTGATTGTGCGGCACACCATCAGATACAAGTCGATCCCAAGGGTGTTCTTCGATACAGACACGAACCTTTGAAAAAAATTCGAACGTGAATTACAATTAACGAAATTGCGAATTTTTTTTAAAAACTTCGCAATAAAACCTCTTGTTTTGCTGCAAAAAAAAGCTCTGCTAACCTTCGACACGTGTGGGTACTTTGACAAAAAGTGCGAACAGAGCAAAAGACCAAATTCTTCGAGGGACTTGACCCCATGATTTTTCGCCATGATGTAAACAGTATTTTTTTGCGAGTCAGTCGCCACAATGTCGGAGTTGTCGCCAAACAAGTAATCCTGCATAAGAAGAACTTTTCTTTAGTTTACATTTTCATTTTAAAGTTCATTTTAACCAATGACCTTCTTCGAGTCTCAAGGTCAACTGGGTGTTGACCTCTAGTTCTTTAATGTGATGAACGGGACCTTCACGTCGAATATGAAGAAGTTTCACAAAGTTTTTTCCGTAGCCCGTATCAACAAACGTGAATTCTGCCGGAAGTGCCTGCTCTTCCGCTGGATATCGCGACGAAAAAGATGCCATTTTTTATGAAAAAAAAAGTTTTTTTAAAAAAAAATTTTTTTTTTGAATTCGTTTGAAGTTCTTTCCTCTAACAAGTACTACAATTTACTGCGAATCTTTATGACTCGTCGTCAAAATTTTCAAGCTTAAGCCTCAGTTAGATAAGTGTTGTCAACGTCCATTCTCAAACGAAGGGCAATTTCACAAAAACAGAAGAGGTCATGAGGTCACCTAGTCATTCCTTCTAAATGTCAAAACAACCTATGGAAATTTTACATATTTTTTATTCAAGCTCTTAACCCCATTTCTTCACAATCTTTTAATCAAAGCAGAAACTTAAACCCCAACTTTTCTTTTTACCGCCGCAGTGGTATAAATTTATCATCTATTCATTTTGTCGCTTTTCTACTAACTTAGAAACTGGTATTTGCGCATTTCCGAAAAAAAAACCGCAATTCAGAGTTATCCATTGGTATTCTTTTAATTTTTTAAAACTTGTTACCCGCCTTTTTAACTGCCGTTTCATGATAAGAGCGACGCGAAATGAAGTCTACCGTATCAAAATAATTCGAGATGATACCCCATTAAAAGCTGGTCGTTAGGAACTGATCACTTGTAGAATTCAGGTTAATTTCAAGGTTTCATTAAGAAGGTGTTTAGTGACAAAGACCAAGGACGCGAGGAAACGTTAACGTCAATTATTCACAAAGTTACCTCAAAACTCAGCCCTATTTAAGCAAAAACTTTTGTTTCGTGTTACTTTCAAAAAGTTTAAGAGCATTTTAAGTTTTTTTTTTCATTTTTTTAAATCTTGAATTTGAGTAAAAATTGTACTAAATTTAATTTTTTTCTCAAAAATGGGGAAAATAAGCAAGGAGCGACTAGACAATTACGTAGAAACAACAATAAAATCACTTTATGATTTTGGGGAAATTTTGGGATTTAGTAAAGTGAGGTACGAACGTAGCAAGGAAAATAAACCAGTTCGATTGGTTCCACGTAAACGTCGTTTTCTCTTTATTGACGCTCCGTTAACGGTAATTCTTGTAGTCTTACGTAGGATACATGTACGCCGAAACGATTTTTGGAGAAACGACACAATTTGAAAAATTTGTCATTTATGGAATCAATTTTGCATTTTCACTTCTTTGTGCCACTCAAGTCTTCTTCTTGGTTCCGTCCATTTGGCTTGAAGCAAATGTCGTCATTAATTACGCACTTAAAAGACGCTTCGATTCGCATTGCGAATCACCATTTGTTTATCAACTAATTTGTACAATTCTTGGCTCAGCTGGAATTTCTTATCCGTTCACGTTTCCAGCGGCACTTTACTGTACTGCTTGGTTTTTACCTGGAATTCAACGCTCACTTTTACAAGGACTTCATTACTTAGCTGCACTTTTGACTGATGACATGTCAAGTCAACGAGGAATTTATGTTGTACTTCAATTCGTCCTCTTTTCTATCATTTCAGCAGCACTTAGTCATGGACTCATTAATTTCTTGATACTAATGCATTGGATATTCACTTATCATTATACGCTCATTCAGCAAGTTGGCGAAATCAGGCAAGTCTTCTTGTTTTTTGACAGCAACCGATTTTTTTTTAATTTTAATACTTTTCTTTGCAATTTGCAACTCAGAATTTCGAAATTTGCAGGAAATTGATTCAAATGGATACTGAATCTTTTTCAACTTTGGGCGACGTTGCAGCGATGAGCAATTACCTTCAAATCAAAACAATGAACCGTGCATATAATTCAAGTTACAATCGAATGTTTTCACTCATTTACTTTAATGGCGTTGGATTTACAATCACTTTTACGTACATGGTGTTAAGAGCAGATAACCTTCCAGTCCTTCTTATGGTAGCAGTCACGGGAGCTCTGTTCTGTGGAGCTTCAATTGTTAACTTTTTACTTAACCTTGTTACTAATTCGCACATTGACTCTGCCACATTCCTAAGAATTGTTAATCAAAAGTATAGAAACAGTTCAAAATTACACATGACCTTTTGGAGGTCAATGACCCCGTTGCGTGTACAAGTTGGAGACTTTTTTGCATTTGAAAGACGAGAATTACTGCTAGTCATCTTTGGTGAAGTGATCATTCAAACGGTCATAGACATGCTCGTGTCATTTTAATTACATTTAACTAACTTTTAGATAGGGTTAGTTAAAGTTTAACTTTTTGACAAGTTTTTGAAAAGAAGAATAACCTTAACGGAATTATCCCAAATTGTAATTCATAAATAATTTGAATTGAAGTAACAAGGGATACATTTAAATTTTTTCAAAATCTTAATAACTGTGCAAAACATTTTCCTTTGTTGGATTCACCTTTAGTGAAAAAATTATCTGATCTTGCCAAAAAATTTGTCTGCAACAACTGTATTATCTGCAACGTAAAAATATAATTTTAGTTTATGAATTATAATAATTTAAAGAAACCAAGGTAACTAAACAAAAAAAACGAGCGCTTATACAGGTAGTCCCACCACGATTTTTTTAGCTTTATCTCGCGACGGATTTTAGAGAAAACATTTTCCCCTAGAAACCAAGCCTAGCACTTTTTGAAAGTACGTTGCCAAGAGAACTGAAATTGAATTAAAAAAATTCTAATTTGATTTCTTTCCAGGGTTATATTAAATTGCATATATGTATTCGCTTTTTAGTTATTAGACTAGATTTAATAAGTATTTTCTGAATTATTATATTTGCTGTAAAGACATTATAACCAGCATTTTCACTTCATTGAAACGCTAGCGAGATCCATTACATTAATACCTTTGCTAGATTCCTTTGGGATTTTCGATTCCGTAAGATCTGTGACATTGGAGAACGCCACTGCATCAAATTTTAAGTTTTGGCGGTCAGCGCTTACATTCGTAAAATCAGTCAACCTAAAGTGCAGGCGACATACTCCGTAGTTATCAAGGTTAACTTTTTTCAAGGTTGATCCCAGCACATCAATCCACAAACATCGCCGGAGGTCATCATTAAGCGCTGACGAAAGCCATAAACGCTATCGATATTGTTCTTTCTGGATAATGAGTTCTTCCATCTAGTCACTGCGCACAGTTTCACCATCCTGACTTGTTACGATTAAATAAGTGGGATCTAATTTGACACTTACAGTACAGTCGGCTCACAAACCCCGAAAGTTAGGTACATGAAATAAATTAACCAACAATTCAACTTTGCTCAACGATAATTAAGAGGTAATTCAAACTGCTAACCTTATCTAACGCGAAGTCAGTTGTTTATTTTTAGAGTGAACATTTGTTTGTTTTGAAATATAACAAACAAATGTTCCCTCTAAAATCCGCCGCGAGCTAAAGCTAAAAAAATCGTGCTGGGACTACCTGTATAAGCGCTCGTATTTTTTTGTTTAGTTACCTTGAAAGAAACAAAGTTTCTCACAACTCTATAGATTAACAGAAAAACAACTTTTTTACAAAAAAACAACAAAAACAACAGATTTTGATTACATAAGGTATTCCATGCAAATAAGAATCGAGTTGTTGCCATGACTACCCCGCAATTTAGAAAAAAATCGACTAAATACTATAATTTCAACTCTCTATAGCATATAGCAAAGCAAAAAAGCACAGCCACAAACCCAGTGAAGTGATAAAACAAAGAAGGCTCAAGTTCGAAAAAAATCCAAAAATAACAGAATACATTAGAGGGCATTGAGTGGTAATCCAGTAAATCAAATTACCCCGTTGTCAGGGTAAAATCTGACTTTCAATTTAATTTTGAATATTCGTCAAAATGGTTGAAGTAAACGATCCTTCATATTGTGGTATTCAGAAACTAACCTACCTACTTCTAACTATATGTTATAATAAAGTAACTAAAATAAATAACACTTTACTTTTTAAATTCAAATGAATCCTTCCAATGATATCAACAAACAAATGTCAAAACAAACTTGAAGGATCTCACGTCCCCGGCAAGAATGCTTAACCCATGACTCGCAACTTAATAACTATGCCTGAATTGATTAGTTATTTCTTTTATTGCTAATTACTAGTTATATAATAGTAGTATTGCTATTATAGGTATTGATAATAATTAACTGTTTCTTGAATACCACAATATGCAGGATCGTTTACTTCAACCATTTTTAGGAATATTCAAAATTAAATTGAAAGTCAGATTTTGCCCTGACAACGGGGTATTTTTATTTACTGGATTACCACTCAATGCCCTCTAAAGCCCGTATCACATGTCCGACGTCCGTTTCCAGCGTCAACGTCAATCTGACGCTCGAAGAGTAGAGCGTTTTCTTTTCGACCCCGCCCCATGGTGTATCACA
>JABASK010001007.1:0-11007 GCA_019776465.1 Rambutanura hunanensis | reverse complement strand
CCCAAATTGTAATTGATTCTAGCATCCAGATTTTCGGAAGAACAATGCTAATAAGGAGAACTTAAATGTTAAAGTAACTTAACTAATACTACTAATACTTCTTAGAATCTAAACTTATTACTTGTGTCAGAGTACTAATTTTTAAAATGGAGGCAGTTAAAGGAAGGTCATTACTGCTTGACCTTCCTTTGTTCTCTAAAAAAATAAGCCCAACCATAATCACCTTCCAGTGAAAACGAAGTATACGATTCAAAACACATCCATTTAGATGCAAACGGAACAAAATACAAAATCATTATTAAAATTTAAAAAAAAAATTATTATTAAAATTTTAATTAGAAATCAGATGATACAAATCGGATGGAGATGGGAATGAAATTTAACCCGCAGATATAAATTGTACAACTTTCATAGCGTGGTGACAAAATTTAACCAAATTGTAACCAGTGATCACCATATGTCGTTTTCAAAATTTGTTTTAAACTAACTTAATTGATTAACCTGTTCAAATTAATTAACATCCACAAGTCATGCCATTGTACGAAAATTGAGTTTCATTTAATCTGTTGTGAATTTTTTCTGTTTGTTTTAACTAATCAATCTGTTGGTTTAATCGGAACAAAAATCAAGTTTACATTTGAATTGTTTGCACATTTTTGTTCAACGGCTATAACTTGTGAAAATCGTTAGTTATGTAGAAAGTGATTAGGGAAAGTTGCAATTTATAGATATTGTTCTGAAAACAGGGTTTTTCTTGACTCCGGAATTGATGAAAGGCTTAATTTGTAGTTTTGGCAAAAAAAAAGCTTTGATAACCTCAAGTTTATTTTTTATGAATGGCAAATTTTTTGGGGAGACGCCGTTGTTCTCATTCACTGCAATTGAATCCAACTATAAACTTGTGTACTTAAGTTGTAAGAATTTTGTTATTTACTTTAATTTGTTAATTATGACCTTAATTATATACGGCGCGCGCGTTAAAACTAAAAACTCATCTCCGATAAATGATTTGACGATTTAAAACTAGAATTGTGAATTTTTAAGTCGATATTAATTTCCGTGTGTGCTAACCATGTAAACTCTCCCAAATGTCCAGCATCTGAAACCATTACCACACACAGATTTTGCGACCTTAGCTCTTTTAGCTTAAAACAAACCCAACATTTTGTACATTTTTGTACAGTTTTGGTAGAATCGGGCAATTATAAACTAAAGAAGAACAGACTTGGGAATGGGAAAATAAGCTTTTGTCTTTGGTACCGTGTCCCTTTTATCCGTCGTTCCCCCCACGCGCATCCACGGAAATTGCTTATTTTATTTTTCATGATTCAATTTGAAAGTGATGTGAAAATGTGTCACCCTTCCCTGTCGGAGGTATAACGACACATTTATGCGACACCTTCAGAATTTAAAAGAAACCGCTGAAAAGCGAGTGACTTTACACAAGTATCGTCACACAAATCCCCGGGCGGTCTTTGTTTTCCAAATGATTCCTAATAGACACACACATTTTCCTGTACTACTAGGGATTTATTAAATGCTACAATTTATTATTGTACAACTTTTAATTCTTATAGTCTCTAGATACTGCGGACCCATTTTTTGAGTAAATGTTCGTTATAGGGAAAATTAATTATAATCTAGGTTAAAAAAACTTATAATGTAAAACTTAAAAGCCTAAAAGGAAAAGCTACCATTTTAAGAATGAAAGTTTACTATAGTCTTTTTGTTGGGATAAATGCGTGTACTAAAGTAAAAGTAAAATGATTCTTGCTAAAAAAAAAGTTACCTTAACAATTTTTTTCCAGGAAATTATCCAGAGTTCTTCTTAATCGTTCCAGGAAATTGCATCGTGCATCCTTTCTGCCATTGAAATGATTATCTGAGTTTAACAATTCAATTCGCATGTCTACTAACTTGGTAAAGGTCGTTACTGATTTGGATAGGTTGCCAATTTTTTGCGCGTGGAAGTCAACAAGGGCATTCAGATTCGGCAGAAATCAGTTAAAGTGTAGAGAAGGACATTCGTAATGTCGTCGCCTTGCACATGATTAAAAATAATAATCAGTCATACTTAGAATGCATTATCTCTTCCTTTGTCATTCTAGGAAAAAAGTAACCGCTAAAAAAATAATTAGTTTGCGTTTTTGACACGATTGAATTGAAATAAGATTGGATAATTTGCACAAATAAAGTATAATCACACTATTCAGCAATTCATCCGTGTTGGATCAATTTGAATTGAGCGTCGTAGAAGTGGCGTCGAGATGACGCAATTAATTTTACAAAAAAACAAAGTGATTGCGACAGAATGAGAAGGAAAGCGCGTTANGATTGAATTGAAATAAGATTGGATAATTTGCACAAATAAAGTATAATCACACTATTCAGCAATTCATCCGTGTTGGATCAATTTGAATTGAGCGTCGTAGAAGTGGCGTCGAGATGACGCAATTAATTTTACAAAAAAACAAAGTGATTGCGACAGAATGAGAAGGAAAGCGCGTTAAACATGTGAGGCCAATCATTTAACTCGAATATAAACAATGTCTACAAAGAATAGTAGTGTGACAAAGTAGGACGAATGACCTGAGAGTTCTGCGATCTCGCGTTTGCAAGCTGTGGAAATTGCAATCTGTTTAAAATCAACAACCTAGCATTTGTCATAAGTAATACTGCGCGGCCATAATATAACGTAGGTTTTACGCAATTTACTTTAACTGTTTACAACATAACTACCTGCTAAATATTCATATATTCTTTAAGCACTTTCTCTTCCGCTTTCACCTTCAATCCTGTTGAAATCACAGGAATTGACCCTGAAATGACATTGGGCTAAAAGAAATTTGCACCCTCTTGTTTAAAATGCGTAAAAGGAAACTTTTTTAGTAGATCATTAACATTTTTATTTGTTTGAATAAACAAAAGTTGTTTAGTTTATGATGTAAACATCCTTTGTTATACAGATCAAGAATGAGAATTGTTATTGACATTAAACTTGTAAAACTGTTTTGATCTGGATATTAATTAGAGCGGCAAATTGTACTAGATGACGCTTTTAGTGACGACGGCTAATGAATCATAATGGAAATAAGCTGCGGCGTTACATTTTACGTCGCAGTTTTCCGGGTTACGTTAATTTGGCTTTCCCGCACTTCGAGGATGCACAGCGTGACTGTGACACAGTAAACATGATGTTTCAAGCCTCGCCTCGGCTGCGTCACCTTCTGAATTTCTTACGGAGGTCTCACATCTGACAACGAGTCAACTAACTACTCCGACTTTACTCGAATGAGGTTTTACCAAAAGGCAGACAAAACTCAACCATTTGTAGTGGCACTTGACTAAACGGAAAATAGGCTATAAAATTGAAAATGTTGAATTTGGTTAACTCTGTTGAAAAGATTGTTTTGAAAATTTGGTTAAGTTATTTTATTTCTATTGAAGCCATAGCCTTATAATAAATCCTACTTCTTAAAGAGATTCATCGTATATTAATCGAAACCTAAATGAGTATGCATCTCAAGTTTAAAAGTAGAGGTGCAATATTCTGGCTTTTTGTAAGAAAATAATATGATTCTTTAAACAAAAATAGCAACGACCTTGCAATGCCGTATAGGCACTAAAAATTGCAGTAGCAAAAAGCTCGTATTATTGTTCACGTTTACATTAATGAATCCTTGAATTCCCCTGAATTCCTGAATTTCTTGAAAACTTCATAAATTCGAACTAAACTTTCAGTACTTTTGTATTCAGTACTTTTTGTCATTGGCAATTACAAGGCATTTCTTCCGGATTTGTACCAATTGCGTTTTACAACGTAGAGTGTTTGCTTTGTTTTTAGCAGTTTTTGCGCCTGCGCCTTGTGGTAATTGTGAAATGGCCTCTGGGTCTTTTAAAGGGGATTTGACTCCTCTCTCCTCCAAGTTCTTCGCGTTCACTGCTGTTGTTTTGTTGTCCCAAATTCTAGTCAGAGATACCATTTCGGAGTTTTAGTTCGAAAGTGAATACACACGAGCACCGAATTCAATTCAGCATCCTGGTATATCCCAGTATATTCTGTGTGTCCATTGGTATACTACAGGTAAGGATATAACCAAACTTACCAACAAACAACGTGAGTTTTGGGCCTATTCTTCTGTGGCCTTTTGTTGTGACTTGGTGAGCAAGAGCTCACAATTCACAATTATTATTGACTCCCGTCACCCTCCTCAGGAAACGGGGGTTCAGGTTACTTTGTATCAAACAACAAAAATCATCATCTTCCTCATCAGCACCACACGGGCTCGGGCTTCATCACTCTCATCCTTGTAAATCACTGGTCAAATATATACGTCCACTTTTTCTAGAGTTTGAATACTTTTAATAACTTTTATCTAAATCATTTTGTAGGAGGAGGGCGTTATCCGGAGCTTTACTAAATTCATCGTGTAGATTGGAGTGTCATTAATTGAGCCTCAAGACGGGGACCGGAAGCTGGCTGGAAGTAAGGACTGGACCCTGGAAGATAAAGCAGAGTGATTGATAAAGTTCAAATTGAATTCATAATCAGTTGAATTCGACGAGTCGTAATAGTAGCAGAATGGAACTCCGAGTGCGAAACAAGTATCGATTAGGGCGGAAAATTGGCTCCGGTTCCTTCGGAGATATCTATTTGGGTAATTTAAACAATACTTTACAAATTAAATTAATATTTAGTCATTAAAAGGCTGGTAAGGCCCTAGACTGTGTCTCGCGAATTGGTCACTATGACTGTGCACTCATTCGTGCAATTAGGGAAGTTAATGACCAGAAGTGCATTGTCGTTAGTAGTAGCAATTGGCATTGGTTTGTGTAGCGCCTCGCTGAATTCAGGCCAAGGCTTGACTATGGGCACTTGAATTTTTGCTGTTTTCGAAGGACGCTTTAACGGCTTTAAATTGAAACTAATTTGAAAAGATAATCAACGTTACTCCTTCAGTGCTCATCAATTGTGGGAACTTTTTGGTAATGAGAATTTTTGGTGTAGGTAATATGTAATGGCATACACGCGCCGCGGTAATGGCTTCCTTTCCTATTCAATTTACCACAATTTTACCTTGAAATAGTTAAATACTAAAAGTTCTCCAGAAACTTTCGTGTGTATGGTTTTTAATTCGCGAGATTTTTTGCGGGCAAAGTGAGTCAATTGGTGTACAGTTCTAACACATTCGCGGTATCGCGGTTTTACATCTTAAGACGAAGGAAGATGTTTTTCTTACTTAAAGCTCAATGTTCATAAAAAAGACTACTTCATGATTCACAAAAAACGTTTCATTGACGTTGACGTTTGATCAACAAATAATATAACGTTCAAATCGGGATATGGTACTATGCTATCAAGATTAATTCACTGAGTTCGAAATCAGAGGCTATGTTGGGCTAAGTAAACTCCAATCCATGTTATCAGTAGAAAAAGTTTTTGGGAGAAGGGCTTCATTGTTCAAACTTCAAACATATCGCAACTTCTTTGCGATGACTAATGCACATACGGTGATACGGTTAACAAGTGCAATGATAATACTGTACGTACAGCATCGTATAACAAATAGTACAACCTGCGGCTTACTTTTTTAAATTCGAAGAGCAAGAAACTTAAATCATTCAATTTGCTTTTTCTTACTATTCCAGGTACGAATATAATCACAGGAGAGGAAGTCGCAATCAAATTAGAATGTATCAAAACAAAACATCCGCAACTCCAGATCGAGTCTCGCTTTTACAAAATGATGCAAGGTGGTGGTAAGCTGATTAAAAATACTTGCTCTGTTACCTCTTTTTGACAGCAACATCTTGTTTGATTAAGTTAATCCGAATTTATTTTTGTTGCGTAGTGGGGATTCCGCTAATAAAATGGTGTGGAACAGAAGGCGATTATAACGTCATGGTCATGGAATTACTAGGACCTAGTTTAGAAGATCTATTCAATTTTTGTAACAGAAGATTCTCCCTCAAAACAGTCCTGTTTACTCGCCGATCAGTTGGTGAGACTTTTAAGGATGTTTGTTTTTGTTGTGTACACAACTTCTAGTATCTAAGTTCTAGTATGTTTATGTACTAGGATTTCGTAAACTTTTAAAGGCATGACTTTCTTTTCTTGAGTCATTTTATTCTGTTAAACTAGTACATGGAATATTTTTAGCAAATGAAGCTGTTGTGATATGAAGTTATGAGCCCTTAATTGATTTCCGATTGCCCTTGTCACAGATCTCCCGCATCGAGTCGATTCACATGCGTTCATTCATTCATCGAGACATTAAACCAGATAATTTCCTCATGGGTCTTGGAAAGAAAGGGAACTTAGTTTACATTATTGACTTTGGACTAGCTAAAAAGTACCGTGATCATCGCACACATCAACACATAGCTTACCGGGAAAACAAAAACCTGACAGGGACTGCTCGTTATGCCAGCATCAATACCCACCTCGGCAAAGGTAATTTATCTTTCAAAACTACTACATGCTTCTACATGTAAATTTCCTAGTATAACACTAATCGCTTTTTTTTGTTTAGAACAATCACGTCGTGATGATTTAGAATCCCTCGGCTACGTGTTGATGTACTTCAACCGTGGTTCCCTTCCATGGCAAGGACTCAAAGCAGCCACGAAACGCCAAAAGTATGAACGAATTAGTGAGAAAAAAATGTCCACTCCCGTAGAAGACTTATGTAAATCCTTTCCTGCGGAATTTGCAACTTACCTCAACTACTGCCGAGCATTGAGATTTGAGGAGAAGCCTGACTACGGATATCTCCGCCAACTCTTCCGAAATTTGTTTCATCGGCAAGGATTTACTTACGATTACGTCTTCGATTGGAACATGCTTAAGTTTGTATGTGTTAAATATTCAAAACTCGAAATTGAAATGCATTCATTTTCATTTTATATGATGAAATTCTGAAGTTTCCTATTAATTTTCAATCGTAGGGAGGACGCGGTCCCAGTGGTGCTGCTTCAACGCCAGATACGCACAATGCAGCCCCTGGGCCTGCTAACCATGAGGATGTCAGAGAACGAAGACACAGTACACGTGGTGGTTGTGGTAATCCCAAGAATATGGTCAATCCGTCCGCTGGACAAAGTGGTGCCGTCGAATGACGTCTACGATGACAACCCAAATCCAAATTAAGATTCACTCTCAATTGAATCGTTTACTAAGAAACAGAAAATTTAAAATTTAACAAAATTGAGAGGTCCAAGAACCTACTACTCCGTTAACTGAGTTTACCATGAGTTGATGAATGTAAGGAAAAATGATACGTCTGTAAAGTTTGGTGAAAGTTTTAGAGTTAATGTTAGAAATTCAATAATCATGGAGAATGGGGGGAAAAAGAGCTCTTTGATAATTATTTTTACGCACTTTTTCTCATGATTCGCGTCCATTAGACGCAATGATGAGATTTCAAAAAAAAGAGCAACAACTTTCTAATCTCTGCTTATTTCCAGTCCTCCATAAGCCCAACAACCAATTGCACGATAAAGTTAAAATTTATTAATTTGTCTAACGTCATTTCCTACAAAAAACAAAACAAAACAAGGCAGATGATATAAATCGACCACGTTTTGATGTAACTATAACGTGTGAGCGCAATTTGTAATCATTGTTACATGTACTACTATGACTAAATAAGTTAAGTATAACACAATTTGAAAACAAAGCATGTAAAACGGAAAACCTTCCACATGATCCGACGTGGGACAATTTGAATAAATGTACAAAGCTTTATCCAGGTTTAGTTTAATTAATTTTGTATTTAATGGAAGCGATTTTGTCTTGGATAAGTGGTTTCTGCTGGATGCTATTTTTGTAACTGTCAACATTGACTGCACTGACGTCGTTGCATTAGAATTGTACAGGTGACGGGGTGTCACCTAAAATTGTAAAAGTTTTGAAATTGCGAATTCAATTCTTTTTTATGATCATGATTAACAAGCGCCCGTGCCTTTTTTCATTGTCTAATGTCAACGCGCACAAGTTGTCAAAGTTTGACAAACGAATGTGTCACGTTCTTGTGCATTCAAGTTTCTCACGCTTCATTTTCACTCAACAATTCTAAGGTAAAGTGGAATTTGAGTGCCTGAATTTTATAAAATTTGTAACAACTTACAGGGATACCCATATTACGCAAAGAAATATAGTGAAACTTGGTTCAGTTTTTTGTTTCAACCAATTGAAAGTGGAATGAACTACTAATGTATCTTATGTAGTACACTTTGCGTTATTCCCTAACACCACGAAGATGTGAACTTTCACTTTCAAAAATTGTAAATTGCCAAGCAAACTCATTCGACCCCTTCGCCGGAATCTCGTGCTTGAATTCCCTTAAAAAAACTTGATTCTACAACGTATTTTTTTCTTGTAGCCAATCGATGACAAGAACGCAACGGAAATGCGAACATCTTTTAGGAAGTTGATCTGCAGTATACACCAGGACCAGATACGAGATAACCGTAAACAAGTTTATATATCGAAGAATGCTATCTTAAACGCCATGTTAACAGCAAATATTTTTATCTATTCCCAATATGGAATTCAAAATTTCATGATGAATTGAACACCTCCTTGGACGCTGGCCAGTCTCTTGAAAGTTTACGTCAAAACTTATGTTAAAAGAATTGCATAATGTACAACATCTTCCTTAAAAGTTCAAAGTTGTCGAGCAAGATTCCGTGCCAATTGCCAATTGACTTCCTTACTTCCGGCGTACCTTTAACTTTGTGCAATTACATAACTTCAATTTTATCACGACAAGATCTATTAAGCGAAAGTTAGGTCAGGAAGGTTAAAGTGTGTCAACTCTCTGGTTCTATTTTAAGATGCGAGTGATTGTTTATAAACGAGTTACCGAATTGACGCTTTTTGAAGAATACTGGTTTATGTATATTAAGTTTTTTCGCCTAATATCAACCACTATCACAAATCACCACTGAATACTCGCTTCCTTTGATAAGAAGGCGCAAAAACTCAAATTTACAGTAAGAAGAGAATGGATATCGTATAAAAAGACCTTTGCGATCTTCAGCACTCATTCATTCTAAGCTTTGCTCTGTGGAAAAAAACAAATTGGAGGATTTCATTTACTGTGGTTGAAGATTACTTAAAATTACATAAAGGAGAAATTAGGCGAAATCGGCAATGAAATCGTTTTTAATTTGGGTAAGAATTAACAACAATTGCACAAATTTAAGGTCGTTCAAATTACTCGAATCGTCTCCAAAAAAAATTAACAGGAAGTTATTTTCTAATTCATTTCAGTTATCAGCATCTTTGCTGGTACTCGTAGTTGGAGAACCACCAAGTAGTTATACCAATAGTGAACCTTGGGGTCATATTGGAGATGTCAAGGAAAATTATGGTGGAAAAGGTCATGGTAGTTATGACAGCTACAATGCTCCAAAAAGTAGTTATGGTCCACCAAAAAGTGAATATGGTGTTCCATCTAAAGGTGGTTACAATTCCCCAAAGTCTAGTTATGGACCACCGTCTAGCTCTTATGGACCACCACCAAAAAAAACTGTAACGCCAACAATTCACCATACTACAGTCATCGTAGTCAAGAAGCCAAGGAAGAAGGCCATCAAGGGACGATACATCTGGGTTCCGACACTTCCTCGTCTTAAGGTCATTCGACCTAAAGTTCACTTCAGAGCACCACGAGTGAAAGTGATTCCTCCCCAATTTAAATTTTCCCCACCACGATTCGAATGGTGGTAAAAATTCCAGGAAACTTCCTTTTTTTTACAACACAGTCACTTTTCCCATTTTGTTATTCAAATCCTCATATTGTTGTCAACAATGTGTAATTAATAGAAATACCTCCACCTAGTTAATTGTTCTGTACCATATTTTGTATATGCCATATTAGTCACTATATCTTAGTTATTGAATTAAGTCTACAAATTTCTTGTTATTATTGCAAAAAGTATAAATAAAAACTATATTTTGTGATATACCTCGGAAGAGGAAGGCAAAAACTGGTCCAGTCTAATAGTATACCGCATACCCCATGTTGTTGGAATAAGTTGGACTGAACGGCTGTGGACAATGATGCACAGTATGAATGTGATTTGCATTCGGACTGAATGTCACTTGTGGCAAAGAATTTTGTCCAGCCCCTCCGTACGGTTGAGAATGAAATGAAGTGTGCGTATGAGCATGCGCCTGTTGATTGTTATAATGATTCGAAACAGCGGCATTTCGGCAAATGTTGTAAAAACTGTTGACGCTTGGAGCGTAATCCCCATGATGTCCACTATAATTTTGTGACATGGTACTAAGTTTAGTCGACGGTGGTGGAAAGACAGAAGTTTGAACGACAACGTTCGGAGGTGGCGGAGATGGACCGAAGTTAGACACGACAACATTTGGCGGGAAACACGTTCCTGGAATTATGTGGCCATGTGGGCGTGCCTTCGTCTTGTTTGTAGATTGGCTCAGATGGACAATTCTAGTAGATGGAATGGGACTCGATGAAGGTAATTCATGTCGTAGTTGATTCAATTCAGATTGTGCCTGCTCTGCTTGTCGTTGCACATTCGAGACGATGACCCCAGTATGGTTTTGACCTTGATTTATTAGAGACGAGCGTTCATTCCGGCGAAACTTGGCGCGCCGATTTTGAAACCAGACCTAGATAAATGCAATTTTAATTGGCAATTAACATACTATCTAGAATGGCAAACAACTCTCAGTCAGTGATCACGATCACAATGACGCTGCGTAAGGTTCAAGCGATTGACTTTGAAATCGATGTATCCTAACTGCTAAGCACCTACCTCAGCCTACCGTTCGTCTATTTAAAAATAACTAGAAAGCAAAAGGTTAAACTGAAATAGAAAACCTTATTGGTATTAAGGGGAAAGCCTTATTTACATTTGACTTTGTTTTGCCTAAGCACTCTGAATTTAGTAGTCCCTTGATGATTTCCATCTCTAAAAACTTCACCTCCATAACACGCCGAAGTGGCAAACTTTTAGAAAACTCAC
>JABASK010001006.1:0-11011 GCA_019776465.1 Rambutanura hunanensis | reverse complement strand
AAAAAAAAGGTAAACCTTCGAATTTATTAGTCAGATTTCCGTTGTTGATCCCACTATACATTTTTCCAATACCGGGTAACCAACTACTAAAAGACAAAGGGTGTGGTTCTTGAACTACACAAATGACTACCTTCAATTCTTCTAAATCTCCCGCTCCTTCTTTACAGCTTAAAGTAACAACAGTTGTACACTACTCGACTCTTCTTACTGGATTTCATCCTGGATTTTAGAAGAGGGTTGTTGACATATTGTCCTGTCACAGCAGTACTGCTCATGATGCTACTGGTGTTTCGGGACATATTGTCAAACTTCCATTCTTATCAACACACTTACTTTCAATAACTGCCAACATTTCGACGTCTCAACTACTCAAAGAGAGCCTACTTGGTACGACAAATCCCTGTGTACTACTACAGATCAATGGACTTTTACGGAACTCACTACCGGTAATCATTTCTACTGGACACGTTTGTCACCGAGTGTTCTGGACAGACGAGATGAAAAGACCGAAAGTCTATACAAGTTATCATCCGGCTTGGGTCTACAGTCTCACGTGATAACGGTCCCTGTTCCATGGATATATTCAAAGTAACGAAAGAAATTTCATCTTGAAAGACAAGAAGTCAAAGAGGACTAATAAGTGAAAATAAAAGAAAATCCTACTTTCGATCCAAACCTTGTTACTTTCGTTTTTGGTTCATCCTAGCGGATGGTGCCAGTTGCTGGAACAGGAAACTTTATTATTAAAAAAAATTAGCCTTGTTATCATTTGCATACAATTCCAGAAAGAGACCCAAAAAAAAAGTAGAAAGAAGAGATACTCGGTCGAGATTAATTTATCAACTTTTCTCATCCCTTGTCTCTCAACTTTCACTTTCTGTCAGCATCCACTTCAAAGCGTTAGATCTTAATTGTAAATCCTAAACCACCCTAGACCCCACACCTTGCAACGTAATTTTTCATAACATATGCACAAAAATAGATCAATCTTAAATTTACATTACCTGTGCCTTGAGCGAAGTTACGAAACAGTTCCAATTCAGGGAACGGATAAGGACCCAAGAGTGATTTCTGAGCAGGGTCCGGATGTTAGTGCTGGAGGACGTGTTTTCCGGAAGAATTCTAATTGTTCGTCGGTTATCCGTATTCTTGGAGACAATTGTACAACACTTTCGTCTTGCCTTTTGTTCTCTTCTTCTTGTACCACGTTCTGTAATTGTTCGAAAACAAAAGAAATTTATGAGGCACTACTATGACCAATGAACAAGTAAGTTACAGTACTCGTGGGGGGTGTTAAACTATTCACAGTTACTGGCATACTACTGATGATTTTTAGAGAGAAGACAAGGACAGTAACACAGGCCTCATGACTATTGACTTTAATGGCTTCACAATTTGTGAAAGTTTTCGGTCGTGGAGGTGACGAAGCTCAACAGAAACCTACTTTTCACTGTTTCATGCTTCCAATTCAATAAGTTACCTTGGGCAATGATAAGAAATGGGAGTACAAAAAATAAGATGGAGGTTATCGTGGGAAGAAGGTGTGTTTAGAAACTATTTACCTTATTTGATTCCATTCCCAGATTAATTAGGGGCACTTTAGTACTAGTACAAAGCTGCTGCTTATAGACTTTCCAGTATTCCATTATCGTAGAACGTTATCTACTCTCTAGCGTAACACCTAACCACGGGTACTTCGTAATATTTAATTAAGTTAAGATGATCACACAATTAAAAGGACTTTTGATAGCAGACTCTATTTTTCAAGTGTACCGTTGCGTTACCTTGCATGCAAAAAGCCTCGAAAACCGAATGGCGAATTGTTGAAGGCCCGCTTCTTCTAGCGCCCGTAGTGGCAGCGTTAGTAAAACTGGCAACTGCTAATTACGCGTGGCGTCGCCTTGCATTACTGACCGTGCACAATTACGAACTTTTTCGAAAACCCGACCAGTGAACCGATCTCATTAGAAAGACCGACTATTGTTTCAAAGAATTACAACGTACTCTAAAGCGAATTAAATTCAAACGGTAACTTTTCAAACTTATTCAATTTAATGCTAAATTATATTTAAACAAAAAAGGCGCCAAAATTCGTCCAGACGTTTTGAACGCATTGATGATTGACAGTAAACCGACAAATTAAAATCGAAATTCGATTTCTAATATTACTAAAACGTTTTGGACACAATTCTTCCTATGTTATAAGAATCTTACTAAAGAATCTTACTATCTTAAGAAATAGGTTTCATCTCAGAAGAAGAATAATCTTACCAAAATTACTTTGGTCAAGGAAGGTGATGTAGTCAAAAAAAATGTTTTTTTTGCTAAAGTTGCAGAAATTTTTTCAACAAAACATCAACACCTTAAACTCAACCAAATTATGTGGAAAATTGCACAAAGTGGTTACCCTAAAGAATCTTTGCAGTAACCCAAATCACCATTAAAAACAATCAAAAATTTACAGTTTTACAACTAATAGATCTAGGTTGCCACTTTCAATATCTACAATATCTAAACTGTACTGTTCGGGTCACAACAGTTTCACACCACTGAACGTTGTCCAGAAAACGGTGGCGTCACCCCTTGGAAGCGCAAGACTCGGGCAATAGTGCCAATCGCGGCTCTGTCATTTGTCATTAACGAATCGGTATCACTCCAGTACGCCTTCTCTTAAAAGTGCGTCTTACAAGAATTACAGTTTGAATACAGAACGCGGTAAACGGTAACTTCGACATGGACGGACTTCGTTGTCTGTTCCGCCTCTTTCCAAAATCGTTTTTTCATTGACTAACACCATTCCAGTAACGACAGAATCAAATTGCACGTAAATCCTAACATTAGCATCAAGTAACAAAAGTGTCAAACAGATAATCAAGGGAATTCAATCGAGATTATGTGAAACCTGCTGCTGGATTTAAGAGTGACAACATTAACCCCAATCTCCTCCCTCCACCACAAAGCACACATGTCATCCTTATCACTCCAACTGTCAAAGTGAGACGTATCACCTGTCAAAGTCTCCTTCTTTAGATATTCGTTGGTCAAGGCCTAATTGACCTATGCCAGGTCAATACCCTAACGTTGTATAAGCACAAGAAATCAATCAATCTTTAATTTTTTACAATTTCTATAATTAGAAGCAGTCATTGGGGGTTGCGAGAATTCCAACCATAACCATCACAACGGGAAACAAAGACGTCCTCTCAGAACTCAGAGTGAATGAAAACGCTAATCGAAACGATGGTGATCAAGACATATTCATAAACATCATTCAGAAGTTGACATGAACCACAAGAAAAAGAGGGGTAAGTTGACTTATTTAGTGGTTATTATATTTATTACCCACTACTTAAATTGCCTCATACACTCCTCCACCACAAGTGAAGAAATACGTTGGAGGAATGGCCTTCATTTCAATTAGTAATTTCTACTTAAATCAAATGGACAAGGACACGGACGGATTCATAAAATTTATTACAACCACACACAAACCACACAATCAACTGCCTTAACAAACAGTACTTGTACCTTACAACTTGACACAACTTTTGTAACCTCCAGAAGGTATACTTCGTTCGTAGTTCGTTCCGCTAAGTCAATGACTACGAGAACGGGGGGGGGGGGTAAAATCCCGNAACGGGGGGGGGGGGGTAAAATCCCGGAAGATTTAAAAATCGTAACTCTTAACTTTCCCAACGTTGACCTTCAAAAACGAAAAGTAGCTTACCGTTCATTTTATCCTGCAAGAACCCAATTGTTCATTGCTCTTTCCTTTTTTCGAGAACAAGTTTACGATTGATTGTTTTTCTGGGTGATATGGATGATTACACAGTTTAACCTATAAAGTCACCGTTGTTCGAACAATGTTAGCCTTACTGTTTTATCCTTTTCCAACTTTGTACTTTGAGAATCACATACTGAGTTATTACTTATTGCTCCTGTCAGTTACTGGTTCATGCTATTAAGCACCAATACTCAGTTCTTCTAAGTTCGTCGTCGTCGTGAATTGGTTGAAAATTGATAGGACTTGAGATTCCATAGATGTTAAGATTGGTAGTGGTGAGCGGTGAATGAGAGGGTAGATTATTTGTCCCTCCTGAGAACCATATCCTTACTTCCTTATACTTTATTTCATATTGAACCTAGAGTCTGCGTAGAGGGTATTAGTCCGAATCCAACTTCCTTCCTTTAGAACCACGAACAGGTAGAGCACACTCTCATCATCATGAAAAGGGACAGGTGAGAAAGCAAGAATCAACACTAAAATCCAAACTCCTTAAGTTTACTTCCACCTTTTTTTCATTTGTAGTCTCCAACTTACTAGACATCCTGGCTACTAATCGTGCAATTCAAAGTTTAGCGTCTAAACTTATATCTTGACTTTTTATTCCTTGACTGCCGTATACTCTTAACTGTAAAAGAAAAAGATGGTTAAATGTATAAAGTAAGTAATTTAAGAAATATACTTAAATGTTGTAAAGAAATACACGCAGAGATCCATGATTTCAGTAACGGTGTACCAAGACTTCATTCAATGACACTTTAACGATACTACTCAGTTGTTCAGCAAGATCGCCAGAAATATTAACACGATACTTGGGTTCATCAAGGCTCGTGTCTTTACCGATACGGGATAAAAATTTCATATTACAAAGATCTTGAAAAGTTGAGATGAGTGTAGTGTCCGGTAGGAACTTTGAATTTGATAGATGGGTAAAAATTGCTAGAATTCTTGATTGTGGAACTCCACTTCGTCCACTTTTAACTTCTTTCCCTTCAATTCTTTTTAATTTTCCACTGCTAGTTTTGCCTTTAACAAAAATTTGACGATCAGTTGACGATGGATTGAGTGAGGCAATAAATGCAGCAAGCATCAAATAGGCAACTGTTGTCGGAATATTGTTGACATTAGCGACATTTTTGGTTGGGCCGAGTTTTGTCCCCCCACGAGAAATTTCTAAGTTCCTCGCGTAGCAAAGGTTGAAACGTTTTACACCAAAGGTTGTGCAAGTCACTTTCGGTAGGCTTTTCCAAGGGGTCACTAAATCTTTCCAAGAATTCACTTTGTCGTGCTTTGACGAGTTTCCAGAGGCTCATCAAGTCCCGGGTTGACGAGTAGACTTGGATGGCCATCGTGACATAAAATTCAAATGCTGTGAGATTCGAGTTTGCTGGTGGACATGACATGATAATCTGAATAATCTCTGAGGACGTATATTGTGGGAAATGAAGTTGTAAAGGAACTGGACAGTCTATCACGTGTGAGTAACATCGCCAAGGAACGTGACTCAGTAAGACGGAACAAAAGTTATGCTCGGTGAATTCGGCTAGACGTATGAATAGTTGTAAAATGTTGTCATGCCCACGTAAAATGTCAGCATGGTCCACGACGATAACGACGGGTTCTTGTTTTAATACTGTTCGTGTCAAGTCTTGAATTTGTCGAATGAAAGTATCAAGACCATCACAACTTTTTAAGTTTTTAGTCTCATCTAATTGTCCTAGTTTTTTCATAAAGTTGATAAACGATTGATTGAAGAAGAATTTTCCAGCCACAAATTACCTCAGTGGAATCGATATAAAGTTGATATCGAATTCTAGACTTGTTCAAGCATTTGTCTAATACAAATGTTTTACCAGTATTTGGTAATCCCCAAAGAAACAATGATGGTGGTAAGGCACGATGACGAAACTGAAAACGTAAAGAAATACATTAAGTACCGGATCTGTGCGAAGTTAGTTAGATTGCATATTATACCGAATCGATTTGGTCAAAGTTCATCTGTTCGTCATAAGTAATTAGTGGTTTACCTTCTTGGACGATGTACGGAGTACCGTTTCGAGAAACGTTATACTGTTCCAATCTTGTGTCCATGTAAAAATGTTTACTACGTTTCTAAATTCGAAACCGGAATTTTAGTATTGTCCCATTTGGCACTACAAGTTTTTTTTGTTTAGATGTTTTTAGTAAACGACAGCGAGGATAACGCCGCCGCCAAGTAGTAGTTTTTGTGGGCCTGTCTGAATTTACGCCCCACGCTATTGCAGTTTAAGGACAGGAAGTGTGCTGTCAAAATAGTTGGGCATTTACTATAGATTCTATTTAATACTTTTATATAAAAAAAATATTTATAATTTTACATGAAAATTTATTAGTTTACTAGAGTACCTACGTTTGATACTATTTGATTTTTGTGCATTCTAAAATGTATTCAAAAGCACAACTATCTATATTTATTCATTTTAAAAAGAAACGATGGTACTTGGTCATGTTGTATTAAATAAAGATCAACTATGTTTTACATTATAATAAATAGAAATAACTTATAATAGTTAATAAAGGAAAAAAATATATGAATCAAATTAGTAAATAATTACTGTTCCAGTTTGCACCGAGTTATATGTTGATATTAACAAATTAATTTCTCAATCAATTTAGAAAGTAATATTTTAATAATATAAGTTTTCTTTTGAATTTGCAGGTAATAATTAAATTATTAATATAAATCATAACTGTAATAAAACGTATCAAGGAATAAAATTTTATGGAATTACACAAGTCTCAACACGTTTTTTTTCTAATTTCAAGTATGTTGATTATATTTTTTAAAAGTTGAATAACATCATTTTAAAATTAAAAAAAAATTCAACTTTGATACTTGATTTAAAATAAAAAAAACAATTTTCTTTGTAACGTAAAAAATTAACATTAGGTTAAATTTAAGGAAAAAAACTACCTAATTGGACTGCTGTTTATACAAAGCGTAACTAACGTGTGTGCCCAACTCGAATGAGATATAGGAAGAGTTTTTTCGATACGGATTTACTCTTGCCTATAATAAAGTTCCTCCTGTGTTTTTTTTGTCCAAAGCCCTTACCATAAGATCTCAATCTCATTCAATTTAACTTTGATAAACAAATTAGCTCCTACTATTAACTTCACGTTATTATTTTCGTATTTATTAGTTTGTAATACCGTTAATTGACATTTTCTTATGCTGCAGACATGAGTAGTTCCGGCAAGGAGGAAACAGGTCCACCTCCGACTCCGCTACCTGTCCCTGGATCAGGTCACCCTCCAACCCCAGCAGGACCGAAGTTCAAGGCCTACAAACTACTACTGGACCCATGTCTTGTTAAAGGTGCCACAAAGTTGTATCGTTTTGATGGCGTTGTACCAGATGATCCCACTTATCCTCCTGTTGTTTGTCGAGATCCTCGAACAACACTTTCACTCTCACGAAGCTGGAATAGGCAGGAAGGACTTGAACTACCTATTCCACGGTTTAAGGTTTGTAGTGTAAAGTTTATAACGAGAAGAGAACATGACACTTTTTCAATGATATTTTTAGATTGATCGTGATTACGTTGGAATACCTCCGCCAATTGAAGTCAGCATCACTAATCTTAATGACAATGTAGATCGGATATTCTTATTTGAATTGGTAAGAACCTCAGACGAAACGAAATGAAATGTTACTCATCTACCCTTCAATTGTATTACATTGTTCTAGCTCCAGAAGTTTGGCCGGGTTGAAGATGTTCAAATTTTTTATCATCCTTTAACAAATAAACATCTTGGAATTGCCAAAATTCTATTTGAAAATAAAGTGGCCTCCAAAGCATGTGTTGCCAAACTGAACCAATCTCCACTTATGGGAAATATTTTGAACGTTTTCTTCGATCCATTTGGAGTTAATGTCAAAAAATTATTTGAAGAATTGATACAAGAAAAGAAAGTTGAACCACCAACACCAAAGAAAGAAGAGAAAAAAGTTAACGAAGTTGAATCTAAAAATCATGGACATACAAAACCACAAAAATTACCGACTCCAACCAAATCGTCCATGCCACCACAGCCACCGCCTGCTCCTCCAATTCACATACCAACATCTTCTTTACCAACACCAAACTCCACTTCCATTTCAACCCCACTTCCAGTCCCACCACCAACTACGTTAACTACACCACTACCAATTCAGACAAATTCTATTGCTCTGTCCAACAATGTAGTGACATTCTCTATGCCCCAGCAGTCCGTTCAATTCGTCTCGCTCAACTTACAAAAGCCAATTCACCAAACTCCTCCGCCCTATAATGCTTTTCCTGGCCACAACTTCGATGTCACGCCAGTGACAACGAGCGTCCCTCCTCCTCCTCTGCCAATACCGATACCGGTAGTGGAGACCATAACGGTAGCCAAAATCGAAATCGAAACGGTATTGGAAGAACCAGTGAAACCATTGCTAATTTCATCTGACTTGCAGTCGCAACCTGTTCAATCTGTTACTGTTAACGAAGAATTAGAACTGGAAGACGGTGAAGATGAAGTTCGTTCACCCAAGATGGATCTGGATACAAGAATAAAACTTCTGTTAAAATCTAGTAAGTCAACACCGTTTGGAAAGTTTCTTAATTTCAACATGAGCGATAGTGATGAAGACGAGAGTGATCCAAGGGGACGATTCCGTGGAGGATTTTACAATTCGTAAACGTAAGAGTTTATGTATAAGTCGAAGTGAAATTTGGCAAAGTGAAAATAGTGACTTGGAAGTATCGTCACCACCAAGGCCCAAAACGCGGCGTCGATCTAGTGACAGCCCACCGCCATCGCCGTTTTTGGAAAGCAGAAAACCCGGGGAATGGAAACCGGTTAATGGCTTGGTACAACAGGTATAGGTTTCAAAAGCAAATCTTTATATTTGTAGATTTCAAATTTTATTTAAAAAAAGAAAAGTAATTGAAATAAAATTTATTTCGTTTCACGCCCAGTTCCGTCTCTCAGATCTGGACCAGGTATCAGAAGATTCTGAAATTGAGTTGCCAAGCGATAAGAGGGAAACGGTTGACGTTAGAATAGAACCAACTAATAGCATCGTTCCAGGAGATTCGTATCAACCAATGTTCCAACCACCTCCAGGAGCACCGTGCTATGATCCAGAAATGCTCAACCAATACTACCAAGCAAATACAAATGACTACATGCAACAAATGAGCTCCTACATGTACTCAACAGGTTATCCAGTTTATCCAGTACCACCTCCTCCACCGTGGGATGGTACTGGTCAACCACAACAGTATGACTACTCACAAATCAACTATTCTACAACGACTGATGTGTCATCTTACTACAATCAAATGCAACCTTATGAACTTCCACCACCACCTCCTCCAGAAGTTCCAGTCATGTCACCAAAAACGGAACTAAGAGCTTCAGCTATGGAAATATCAATGTACGATCTTACAGAAAATCTATTGAAATTAATCATTTTCATTTAGTCAAACTTTAAGATACAAAAATTGGACCAAAGGAAAACTAATTTGAGGTCATGACAGGTCGGTTCTTCGGGATATTGACAACAGAAGTGAGGCAAATTCTTCATCGTGACTGTGAAAAGAGACTGATTGAAGGCATGTCGTTTAAACAATTTGAAGAATGGTGCAATGAGCAAATGAAGTTGTACAAGGTAGGCAAAAAAAAAGAAGAAAATTAATAATTTTTTGTTATTACTAACCCGAAGTAGGTTTGAGATTTATGAAAATCTTTATTAAACTTAATAGGAAATGAAAGAACAGCGGGATCGTGAGAAGAAAAAGGCAGCAGAAGAATAAAATGAATGGAAAATTAGAAATGACAATCACGGAAGATGCGTTGACTGGATTTGGATTTCGATCTGCTTCCAAATTGCCATCATTCAAGGTTAGTAAAAATTGAATAGATTGGGACGGAAGTCAGTAAGCATACGAAGTATAGTAAGTTAGTGTAATTTGTCATTTGTACGTTTTAATTTCTTTAGATTCACAAGAAAGTGGTCATACCGCCAGTGGTTCCTGTAAAGGAAGAGCCTGTTCCTGTTCTTCCAGAAGAGCCTAATGATGCAGACTCTGACATTGACGTGAGACACGACTTCATAGCAACTATAATTTATTCTTGTGAAAGTAAATTTTTTTTTAATTGGATCGATTATAGATCGAGCACAAACGCCGTCCTGTTCGTCGCCTTACATTGTCTTCAGACTCGGGATCTGAACTTGGTAAGCCAAAGGCATCCATTTTTCTATAATATTTTAAATGTTGTAAGTTGTAAATACAATTTTGTTTAGGTTACTCATTCAGACGACGGGCGCCCAAATGTCTCATCGCCAAAGAGCAAGAAAGCCAAGATCCAAAAAGTGTCAGATTCCAAACGCAAATCATTCCAAGATCTCTGGGCAGAAAGGTAGGAATTCAGTCCAAAGAAAATGATTTGTAGAAAATAGAAATTTTATGAAATTTTTTTTAATTTAAAAAAAAAATTTTAATTCTTGCAGCAGTATTTCAGAACAATCGACCTCTCCAAAACAATTATCTCAAAAAGAAGAAGTGGTGGTTGATGAGAAATGAACGTGAAGAGGCTGAAAAGAAGAAATTACAAGATGAACTACTTGCCCGGAAACGGGCAGCATTCGAACAAGCTCTACAAAGTCCACCTCGTCCAACTTCACCAGAACGAGTATCAATGGAAGGTCCATACGTTCATACGTATGATCATAACTACTCCTTATCACCATTAAAACATTTTCCACCAGTTCCAGAGCTTAAACCTATTGTGAATGTACCGGTTATACCCGTAATTCAACCAATACTTGAACCTGTCAAGTCAGTACCTAAACCCAGGGCAGCTCGAGGTCGGGCCAAGCCCGAACCGATTCTACCACCACCGAAACCAGTCATTACCAAGGTGTCATTCAAACAAAGAGATACCGAGGAAGAGCGGGAAATCATGTTGGATTTCTTGTGGACGGGTGTGGATGCAGAGGACATTTTGTATTTCAAACAATGTTTTGAAACGATGCTAAAAGATCCGGCACAGGTAAGGGAGCTTTGACTAATTTAGTAATTAGTTAATGCATGAATTGATATCTAATTTTGGGTATTTTCACTGGATAGGCTTGGATGATAAAACGAACTCACTGGACGGATCACCCACCAACCAAACTTTTGGAACGAAAGCGAAAATCGAAACGACGCG
>JABASK010001005.1:0-11015 GCA_019776465.1 Rambutanura hunanensis | reverse complement strand
GCATGGAGTTGTCATTATCTTCAGAAGACAGATTTCCTTTATCATCAAACTCATCATCTTCTTGTTCGTCTTCATATTTGATCGAAACTTTTGGCTGGAAAGGATCATCCGCTTCTGCTACTGCGCAGGAATTAAGGCCACCACTCAGAGCACCTCCGTTGCTCCCAACAACACTTCCGGCAGGTGACGAACTGACATTGTTCACACCACTAAATGCACCAAGAGGAAGAGAAGAACTGCCGTCGTAACTATCACCGCCACCACCACCACGTTTCCTTTTTGGAGACGGAGGCCTAAATGCAATCCAACATAAAAACATTTGAAATTAGAAAAATTTTCAGTCAATTCTTACAACATTTACTTCTTTTCTTTTACCTTTGTACAATTTCAGGAGTTCCACTTCTGGAAGAATGTGAGAGAGAATTATTGTGATTTTGAGAAGAGGCGGTGTTTCCTTGCGGAAGATGTGTAGAAGGTCGTTTCTAAAATTTTGAAAAAAAATTCAAAATTACTTCAAATTTAAGTTCACTTTCGAAATTATTAATTTATTTGGCATCTGTACCTTGGGGACAGGTTCTTCCTTGTCGTTAACATCAGTCAGACCTTTGATTTGAAGAAGTTCTGCTGCCGCCAAAAAAGTTTGAAGACGGTCTTGACTAACGTTGACCTGACCATTATACATAAAGGTCACGACAGCTTCTAAATCTCGAAAGCTGACTCCTTTGATGATGATTATCGGGTGCTTACAAGGATTTTCCTAAACAATACAAACAAAAACCCGAAAATCACCAACCTGTCTTAAAAAAATGATCAGTTTCCATTACTTTTCAATTGACCTTACCTTAAAAGTATCTCGGAAGAAGGATGAGCAGGCTGCCAGTAAAATTTTATGAGCCTTAAGTCTTTGTCCATCACAACTTAGTGTGACATCAGTAAGCTCGTCATCTGCCCTAAGGTCATCCAACGCCGTGACAATGTGTTGCGAATAATTGTTCCATCGAAGTGAGAATTGCTGCGGGGCAGCCATACTCCAGTGCTACTCAATCCAATTGTAAAACTGGTTCTTATTCACTCGAGTACAAACTGAAAGTATTAAAAAAAAAGAAAAAAGGAGAAGAAATATTAGAAATCAATACTGTTAGAGGATCGTGGATTGGTCGGTTGGAGCCAACGAAGCAAATCATAAAAACTTTTTCCGGTCTCGAGTATTATATTGGCAGCAGTCATTTTACACAAGGAAAGACAGGGGAAGTTGGTGGGGAAGGGAGTATGGAGCGTGAGGCATAAGAATAAATTTGGACGGAGCAAAATCACCAAAAAGTTTTTGAAACAAACTTTTCCTGACTAGAGTTGAATCAGATTTTGGGGAGATTGTAGGCTTGGGCGTCGTCATTGGACAACTCCCAAGCAACGAGCAGCAGCGTTTTCCCAATTCAGCTTTTTTTCTTCTTCCTTTTTGAAAAGCAGTAGAGAAATAGCACAGGAAAAACTTGAGGAGGATGAAAGTGAATCAACAACTATTTTTTGTTACATTCCTCTATAGATTTTAGATTTGGCTACACGACAGAAGCAACTTCTCCCAAAACTTTGGCCCTTGCGCACACACACCTCTAAATTTACAGTACATGTTTAAGCGGAACGCTGCTTCATCTTTAGACTTTTACACATTGGCAGTGGAAGTGCTGAGGGAGGACACGTTGCCATTGGAATTGATCTGAATCCCCCCTACATTCAGTGCCTCACTTACACTTCTCACTTGGCAACTTTTATAGAATGACGATTCTTGGTAGAAACTGCTCCAAATTGGGATTGGCAGAAAGGAATATGAGGTCCCTACCTAAAACTTTCGACAAAATAACCTTAATTCAATCCCCAAAAAATCAATGCAACATCTATACGATCCCAGGCATAATTTATCCTTTTCGTTCTACGGTTTGAGGATGGCTAAATTGGAAAGATCGACAAAAAAGTTTGTCGAAAAACGTTTTTTTCCCCCGTCAATTCTTCAAGTTTCCACTTGTTAGTGCTTCTGTTCAAATTTTAATGAACCCTTAAACGTTGTTGAGAAAAATAATCCTAAACTAACGTGACAATTGAACGCATTTGAAGCAAACTTAAAATTTTGCTTGGCTTCCCTTCCATGATTTGTATTTAGAAGGGACGAAAGAGGCAGAGGCTGGGGCATTTGAATAAAATCGCTGCTGGGCTTCGAATCTATTTCTGGACATACCGTTGCCGTTTTACCTCCCCTTCAATTCACTCAACGTGCTTTCCATTTAAAATTCATTTGAGGGGGCAAGGAGCCAATGTGTCAACTTCCATCTCAAAACGTTAAACGATTAACTGGACATTTCGAAATTGAACTGTTACCTTAAGCGAGCATGGCTCAAGCCGCAACTGGAAAGAACCTAGACTACGTTCCTCCAATACTAAATTTCTACTTCGTTGAACAGCCTATGCACTGCAATACTGCAAAGCAAAGCTCTCAAATAAAACGTAATTGTAATTAGCAGTGCAAGTGCAAGATAACAGAGTCTTCCATTGGCGTGCCGTGTGCATAAGAAACCAATCTTATCAAATCCAATTGGTTGTCGGACTATACTACTCAAAAACACAATTCACGGGAAACACGTTGTGACGTAACCGAAAAAGGATATGACCCCATACGGTTGATTCCGATTTCGACAAGAGGCAATGACAAGTTGAACAATCTAAGGAGCGTGACCTCGACAATGAACTGATAATGCGTGACTTGGTAGTTGGTCGTTTAACCTTATATCACAAACTTTACTGGAAAACTATCTCTGATTCTTGAATTGTATGGCGGGAGTAGATGATAAATATAGACGAGGGGTGTGAAAAGTGGGGCAGGAGATTAAATAATTAAAATCAGCTGATTCAATGTGCTTACCAACAATAAAATGAGGAAATGATGACAAGTTGCGCCGGCCCTGACACTTTTGGTGGGACGACAACTGATGCTTCAACTTAAAGCAATGGGGTGGAATTGAGTAAACAGTTGTTAAATTTCTGAATGAAAAAAAAACGTGGTAATTAGTCCAATTGTTTTCACGGTGTGGCTGATGAAACAGGGCTGTTAAGTAAAATGGCGTCGCAGTTGAGAAAAGCACAAAGCACTGCAGGAGGAGGGGAGGACTGAATTGGGCAATTCCGACTGGCGACGACTCTACTCAACTTCCACTGTTGGTTTCAATTCGGACGGAGGAAGGAGAGGACACCGTGCCTAAGTTCCACTTTCCACTGTACATACTTGGAGCAATATGCAATGGAACTCTACAATTCTCCGCCTCCTTCCTCTTCTTCACATGAAATTCTGAAATTATAAGCTTTACCACCAACAGCACCAAGAGGAAAAAGTACGACGCTTCTGGGCAATCCGAACCCAAAGTATTCACTCTTTCACATCGCTATACTCACAACAGCCACCAACGTTCATGCATAAACAAGAATTCAAGGCGAGCCAGTAGCCAAACAACCCCTAGCAGCGAAAGCGATAGAGAACTATTGGCACTGGGAATATTCACATTAAGCAATCCTTAACTTTCAATATGGGCAGGCACGCATTTATCCTTCTGAAGGGGTAGAGATTGGAGTGAGTCATTCACAGCAGCAGCGAAATAACATGAGTCGAAGCTTCGAAGGGGATGAAGGGATGATACAGGGAGGTTATTGGTATTGGTCATACGAAATGGTTCCTTTCACTTGTCAACTTACCTAAAGAGTGATTTTCGTTTTGCTTCAATCGTACTGATAAGTCTACCAACGAACTAGCGTCCACCACCTTGCTCTCTGAAAAGGTGAAATTGCTTAATGCAGAATTATTGTAGAATCTTATGGTTAGAATTGGCTGGAAAATATAAAGCAAGGCAATACATACGATTGATGCTGAGGGTTGACCTGTTGAGTTAACGTTACCTTCCCCTGGGGTATGCGTCGTGTGATGTGAAGTAAAAGATCAACAACGATGCACCACAAACCTGACTTTCCTTAGTTTGTTTCAACGTCGACCCTCATTGACCAAGAAGTCCTAAGTGTCCTCGGTCAAGCTGGAAATAAAACAATGAGTACTAAATTGTATGTTGAATCTTGGTTACATTCTAATGTAGCGTATACCCGATTGAATTGAATGAGGTCTGCAGAAATCGTATAAATTTTGACGTAAAAAGCCCCAAACGATGTGACCAACGAACTCTGCGGAATCACTCCAACACATATGTTTGACGTCTATTAGAAATTAGTAGATGCACGTCGACGTCGAGTAAAAGACCTTACTACACGAACTGACACGAGATGACTAAATGCTCCTTTGTCGTTTTCGTTCGTTCGGCCATGCACCGCTTATAACGACGCTTCCACAGTTCCAAGTTTTCCTAGGTAAACCTTCCAATCATGTACAATGCGAGGCTAATGAAATCAAATGGGCTGTTGTTAATGATGCGCAGAGCAGGCAAGATAATGAAGGAATAAACGTATGGAAATGTCGGCTAGACAGTCCTAGTGGCGCCAACATTGATTTTAACAATCTTTGAAAATTTTATCAACACAACCTACCTCACACTACTACAGTAATGGGCATGGAAATAATTAAAATAATATTACTAATTATCATCGGCCGATTCGCTTTCTACCTACTATATCAGAGTACTACTATTACTACTTTGCATGTAAATAATATTGTATTACATTACTATATTAATAGCAAAATTCTTGAAGTTTATTAGGGAATTTTGTAGTTCAATTTGAGATTAATGATTGTAAACTCAAAATTACTATTGAACCCCGAGCTACAATTATTGGTAAAAAGGAACGCTAAACAAGATCTTCTATTGCAATTTGTAATAACCCGAACCGTAGCTTTCAATAGTTCCATTCACGAATTATTTTAGAAATTTTTTTTTTATTATTTCTTACTAATCTTTTAATTCCGCACCGATGCCCATCTATGCTACCAGATTTGTTTGTAAAATAAAGCGTTACTGTCAAAGCTCCTAGACAGACCGTAATGTTGACATCAGTCAATCATAACTCAAAATTACGCAGTTTTACGAATCCTCATTTGTCATTACCCATTGTCTTACCTAGTAAGTCGTACGTCGAACAGTATCCTGAATCGCAAGTGCTTCGTTGTTACAGCGTTTTCTTTGTCCGTTACGATGGGGATCATTGACGAGTTGCGAATCGCCGTTGTATGTTCGAGCAACATGAACAGAAGTATGGAGGCTCATGCCTTCTTGGCCAAGAAGGGTTACAAGGTAGCGTAATTCGAAATTCAATGGAAATTATGCGCCACTTAATTTCCCTACTTTTCACTTTTCGAAAGGTTGAATCGTATGGAACTGGGGACAAGGTCAAGTTACCGGGAGCAAGTCCAGACAAACCGAATGTTTACGAATTTGGAGTTGCGCTCTATGACCAAATCTATCAAGATCTATCAGCCAAGGATAGGCATATGTAACGTATTAAAAACAAAATGCCAATGCTAAATAAGCTCTAGAATTCATCCTTGTTTTCTTATTAGGTACACGCAGAACGGTATTCTTCACATGCTTGATAGAAATAGACGTATCAAACCAAAACCAGAACGATTCCAGACGACCAATAAGAAGTTTGAGTTAATAATCACTTGTGAAGAACGTGTCTATGATCAGCTAATAGATCGTAAGAGCAATTCTCAAAAAAAGGAAAATACTTTTGAAAGATTTGATACTTCCAGGTTAAAAAAAAATCTCCCCTCTCCTTAGATCTGGGGAGCAAAATTCCAGAAGACAATATTCCCGTTCATGTCGTAAATTTAGACATAGAAGATAATCATGAAGAAGCGACCATCGGTGCCTTCATGATCTGCGAACTCGTGAACATTGTAAGTTGAAAATCAAGTTTATTAACTCGAAAATATCAGTTATTTCGTTCAAGTGACTTCCTCTACAAACCTCTGATTACTATCACCTATCCCTATAGCTATCAAGGGCCGAAGACTTGGATAACGAAATTGACGAACTTCTCCTCGAATTCGAGGCTAAAGTCAGCCGAAACATTTTGCACTGTATTCTATTTTATTGACTTCGAAAAAACGTACCTAATACCAACAGGAGGGTGGAAAAGGGGGTGGGATTTCGATACAACGACGACTTAAGTTCTGTCACTTCACTCCACGTCCAAATGTCGATAAACGCGACGTAATTTTTCCTTCTTGTTCCGATTGTTGTGCTTCCTCCATGGTTTATCTCCAAGTTTTACACTGTGGAGTAATCAAAGTAACAATTAAAAGAATTTCAACTATTAATGAGTCAATTGACGAAGATTCTTAGTCAATTCTAACTTCGGATCTGTGCTAGTAGCATTCAGGTACTGACGACCCTTGAAATGCGCCGACGGAGTGTGACCTGAAAAGAAATCGGCATCCAAATTCCCTTCGATATTGACCTTCCTCAAGGTCGGTGCCTAAAATATACAATATTCAAGAAATTTAGCACATTAGCAGTTTTAGGTTAATTATTGTCATTCCTCGCTAGTTATTCCGTCAATTCTAAAAGTAACTTTCATTACGGATATGAATACTGACCTTGACTTTTTCTACCCCGATGGATTGGTGACCTTCAAGTGACTCAGGCCCAGGTCCAGTGGAAAGAGCAAATTTTGGTACTGGAGCAAATTCCAGGTAATCAACAGTAGGTGGGGCGTGACAATAGAGAATTTTGCCATTGACATAATCTTTTAGGAAAATTCGACACGCTCTCGACGCATCTGGAATTCCACGAACTGTCATAAACCCGCGAATTGCTACAAGAAGAAACCGTCAACAATCAACTCCAGAATGCCAAATTGCAAATTTTTACTTTTTTTTTAACATTTTAGCCACACCTGCATACGAATTGAGTAGATCATGATGTGTAAAAGGTTCTGGAAGGATAATTCCATACTTTTTCTCCAGTACTGATTTGGGAATACGTTGAGATAGAAGGGCCATGCCTGGATGGTAATTGGTCAAAGTGTCAATGGGAAGAATTCCTACCCAGAACCATTTCTCCTTGACTCCCACCAAACGAAGGCATGACCAAACCTGGACAGTCGCAGAGCATCAAGTCATCTTCCAGGAACAAGGTCTAAAAAGTTAAAGAATTTCAATCAGATCTGTGGTCAGTTTAAGGTCACATCATTTAGGTTATAAGCAAGTGACAACTTATACGCGGTGGAGGAATTTACTCAAATTGAACTCGTTTTGGTGACAACGACGAGCTCTTACCTGGAAATGTTTCGTTTTCCCTGGAGTAGAAGATACCGATGTTTTCTTGGAAGCCATCAAGGAATTGATGGTTGAACTTTTGCCAACATTGGGATGACCACAAAAGCCAACTATAAAAATACCTTGGTCATGGTCACCATCGTCGGGATCTGATTCTTGCAACTGTTGAGCTTCTGGCTTGAATCCTTTTAGAAATTGAATAAGTTCCGCTCTATTCAAAACGCGTTTCACTTTTGATTCAGTTACGTGGTCGATTTCGGTGACATTGACATTGGACTGGTGACTATGCATAACTTCGGGTTCACTTTCATCGTCATCTTCAGAATAGGAATCAGAAGTTTCTTCCTCAATTGGTTCTTTTTTACTCACAAGTTCGTTTTCTGTAGCAGCTGAGTAGTACGCGTGAGATAGTCCAACAGAATCGAAGTATGACGACCAATGAGATCGTTGGGATTCGGTAAGGAAATCGGCTTTGTTAATTAGCAGAACGTTTCGTTTTCCCATTTCAGTTATATATGCTTCTAGGTCGTCACAACTGAAAGCAAATGAACAACTTTAAAGCCAAACTGTTAGTAGGAGAAAAATTACGTCATTTTGGTATCATTAGTTACCGGTACAGAAGAGGATTTCTAGCGTCTACAATCTGGACGATAATGTGTGACTTTTCAATAACTCTCCAAAGTTGACGCCACACTTCTATATTTCGTTCGAAAGGAGTAATACCATCTTTTTCCTGAAGTTGAGCCATATGTCTTCTCCAAGTAAGAAATGCTTCTTTTTCTGCTTCATCCAATTCATCAGCTGTCATTTCTTTCGTCCACTTGGGTCGTCGTGGAACAACAACTAATTTCCGTTCAGATTCGGTCAACAGATTTTCCTCGAGTGGATCTGTAGCAGAGAGTGACACGAATTTGACATTTAGTTTCTCCGCTGTGAATTCTTTATCGGCCAGAGCTGCTGTAGCGATGAACTCTTCATATGACGTTTCATTCGTGACGGATTTGAGAGCACTGGAGGTTTCAGCTTGAGAATGACGATCCTACAGAACGAAAATTATTTATTGTAGAATTTATTGGCTTATGCTTATGGACTCTGACCAAGAGATTTTTAAGAGACTTACCGTGTATTGTTTTGATCCCCATGCTGGTTGTCCACTACTTTTTTTCATTAACGCTTTACCTAAACTGGTGTGTTGTGACTTTCTGGTCCGACCCATCTTACTTACTATAAGATTCTTACCTCTGCCCTGGACGAAAGTTAGGATAACACTTGTTTTGATGCAAAGCTTAGTCGTCCTCGTCCGGTTCACCTGAAATCCTAGCACCAAGCGAATTTGCTAAAATCAGTAGCAGTAATTTGCAGCCGCTGGAAATTGCAGCATGCAAAACGACCAGTAACTTTTTTCGCACTTTACTTTTTCATTGTAATTTTTTTTGAATTTATTAAGTTCCCGCTCCTTTTCCAAAAACGAAAACTAAGTTAACAACTCTTGTCTTCCTACTTAGCAAACGAATTAAATCGATTCAAAACCAAATAAATCTCAATCAATTCTAGCGGTGTGTCAATTCCTCTGGATTTTGAATAAGATACAATGCATAATCGCCATCTGGAAATGAAACAAAGGTACGTATCACATTCATTTTTTTTATTCATATTCATTTTTTTAAAATAAGTTAACGGCAGCTAAACTAAACTTCACCTGTTTTCAACATTAATTTCGAATCTTTTCGACCTGATGCGAAGATACTGGAGGTCATTGGTCGGGTCAATGTCTCTTACTGCTGAGAAACAGCGCTCTTCCAATGGTCTCATAGAGTTGACATATTGGTGCGTAGAGGCATTGTCCATCGTAGTTCGAACTATTGTGCCTAGAAGGTTAAAAAAAGTAGGTAAACCTCTTCAAAAAATAAAACTTTTGAATAAATCATTGCAAACTAAAACGTAATTTAGATAGAAAAAAACGTTTTTGCAAACAAGAGCCTTTTAGATTAGTTTTTTCCTAACCATCTCGTGTCGTGACAATAATTCCAGCAACTCCTGGAAAACTAGAGATACGTCGCACAGTTTCTTCTACGCCACGTACCTCCTGCAACCGAAAACTATTCATTACAAACAAACAATAATTAAACTAATTAATTATAATTGTTTCTTTTACCATTGCAAAGTTTCTGCGTTTTTGTCGTTGTTCGAAATTGAGAAGGAACTAATCTAAGTACAAAATCCTTCTGACGCTTAACATCAACTCATAAGCAAGCTTTTACCAAAAGCACGACGCGTTACAAGTTTTCGTCACTTCTGAGGACTTTGACAAAAAATTATTGACCAAATATTTCTTATTTTTTTGTCATGCTACAATTCCTCCTCCAAGAATGAGTAATGTGACGAGCATCAATTTTTATTGGAATTTTCCAGCCCTTTGATCATGAACAAAGTGAAAGTTAGGAAGGATGACTTGCAAAGACCAACAACACAAAATCCAACGCGAATAAAATGAAAGTAAAAACAAAATAACTTAAAGACGTCGAGACATTATGGCAAAAGAAGGTGACGTTTGACCTTCCATTTCTACGAGACCAACCATTTCTTGAGGTAAAATTGATCCTTCTTCGATTGCCGTGCAAGGTCGACACATGCATGACATCGGGGCTTTTGTCACTACCTAGTTAATTAAAAATAAGAGTTAAAGCGTTAAATTTTACAGAAGACTTTATAGTTTGAGAGGAGGTCATGACCTTTTGGTATCTCGTTTCAGCTGAACCATTTTCACAAGTAAGCTGAACAGTAGCTTCTCTTTCTCCACTTTCTTGACAACACATGCAGGATCGCTCAGTTTGCCACATTTTAGATCCACTCACCTAAAAAACGAAAAAATATTTAGACAAAATATTCTTTTGTTTTAGTTCGCTTCCGGTTTTTACCTGTACGTACGAAGTACATTTTCCAACACAAGCAAACGATGGTATTTTCTTTGGAACACAACCAGGTGACTGGAGAACATGGACAACTGGAGTGAGACGACAGTCTTCTCCGTCCACGCCAAGTCTCATCCCCACCAAAGCTACGAAAAACAATAAGAGACCAACCATCACTCACTGAAAAGGAACTTCGATCTGATCGTCCCTTTTCAGACTCTGTGAATTTTCAGCCTTTTTCATCTTCGTTTCATAAGCCTGAACTTTGACGTCATTTTCTTCAGTATTCTACAAAAAACATAAAAAAAAAGAGAGAACAACGTTTGGGCATTAGATCACGCTGTGATGTCCACTATTCTTCTTCTATAAACTTGAATTGAACTGTAAGAAATGACATGCGACTCGGGCATTAATCTACAGACTCGTCGTCCATTCCGCACGCCCAGGTCAACCTGCCCTGGCGTGTCATCACCAAAAAGAAGCCCAACCGATTACTCTCGGCCTCCCTGGAGCGAAATGTCGTTCTGTCAACTGAAATGAGAATTAAAGCGTCAATTTTTTTTACGTCTAATGCCTACCCAATTTTAGGTAATAATTCTCATCGACAACTTTTAACTTTATTGTCGATGAAGCGAATTGTAGAAGTCGACTTTTTTTTAGCAATAAATTGAAAATTGGAGTCGATTCTTGACATTTTAATGTGTTACTCAACTTATGCCAAAAATGGACTTGAGTTGTCAACACTTTTGAGCGGAATCACGCTACCACCCAAAAAGTGGTCAAGAATACGAAGAATGCTACAAGTCACGACTAATTAGCAACAATTGTCAATTGACATA
>JABASK010001004.1:0-11018 GCA_019776465.1 Rambutanura hunanensis | reverse complement strand
CCACTTGGGCTCTAAAAAGATGATATACTCCTTCATCCCTTCGTCCTTCGAGAATATCAACGAATTGACCTAATTTAGGCTCAATTACACTCAATTTGGTACAAGTTTCAAGAAGGTTGTACATCCATTCCATGCGCATATTTGGTAAATGAAATCGATTCTCAAAGTATTCTTGAACAAAGGCTTGAAATGGGATGATCATGGGCATTTCTTCTGGAACGTCGGACAATGACGACGTGCCGTACCCGCCTGAAGCCTCTTCGTCTTTAGCTTCGTTGTATCGTCGAAGAGCATCAAGTTGTTCGGCTCTTAATTGCCAAATATCTTGAAAAACAAGAAGGGCATCACGTCGGGAAAAAGTTCGACGTCGAATTTGTGAATCGTAGCGAAGATATGGCGGAACATGAGAACTGGTACCGAGCGGTTGAATAAATTCGGGCGGACCCAATAGTTTTCGTCCAGTAAGTTCTTGAATAAGAGTAGGTACAATTTCGGCTGAAGACTTTCCGTCAATTAGTGACTTCCATCTCGGAAGACCACCGTCGATGTGATCTGCAATTTTTTCCCAGCTTGGTCGTGGTGTCGCACGTTTCCGTAGGTCACCAACCAAACCTTGAAGATTGTTCCGAGCACCGGTCAATTTTTCGATGGTATCACGTAACCCTTCGACTTCCGAATGAACGTTATTATACGTTTCGGTCATTTGCCCATGCTCGGTCTGAAGCATACTCATGACGACTTTGAGTTTCTTCAAATTCGTGTCGTGGAATGACGTCAGCGTAGTCGACTTCCAGAATGGTTAAACTACACGAAATGAAAAGAAGAACTAAGAGATTTTGAGTATAATTTTGAACATTTTGGTTGTTTACAGAGTTGACATTTACCGATGATGTGCTTCAGACAAGTTACTTCGTGTAATCTCTAGTGCACGACGCAGAAGAATCGGATCTTCAGTAGTAATTACATCGATTTCAGCTTCTTCTTCTTCATCTTCAATTCGAAGTACTCCAGAATCACTAGTTGGTCGTGGACCCATTCCAAGCTTTCGACGAAGTTCGTTGATTTCAACAATTAACAACTTGCGTTGATCTTCCGAATCGCGTCGAAGGTCATGCTCTTCGCTAAGAGATGCTTCTAATCTATAAGAAAATTGTTCTTTGTTTTATTTGTTTTTTAAGAAATTTTTATTTTATCGTCTCGGCCCTACTTGTTCAAAATGTCAGTCATCGTCCGCATCGCCAAATCTTGTCGATCCACATGACGCATGAGTAGAATAACATTGTTTTTCTAAATCAGCCAATTGCTTGAACCCTTCAAATCTCACCGTGGCCATTCTCTCATCTAGACTTAATTCCAAATGATGAATGTTTCGTTTGACCTTAGTTGCATCAACGACCTGACGTTCACGAAAGCTTAGCATGTCATCGTAGTTTCTTTTGATATCCTTCAAAATTGGACGAAGAGCTTCGAAATGAAGAATCAAAGCGGAAAAAGCTCTTCGGTAAATTTTCAACCTGGCGACCATTTTTTCCTCAGGCTCGTCGAGCTCACCGTCATGGATTGAAAAAGTGTCAAATAGTTGTTGATATTCACTTGTACCGCCTTGGACCTCCTCCTTTCGGTACTTCATGTCGAAGTTGGTCGTAGAGCCATGACATTTCGAAACGAGGAGATGGACAACCAGCACGAATAATTTCCATCTTGACTTGTTCTTCAAGCCGAGTAACGAAATTTGATTGGCTAACCATTGCTGCGGGGCGGGACTGTAAAGCAAAATTGAATTGCAATTAAAAGTTTGTCATGTTTGAATGAATTTTGGATAGCTCTTACCAAAATTTGACCCATGGCTGCATTCCCGTAAAGATTATCTCTCGATGGATCAACCATGACACCGCCTTTGTCCCAATCACTCTCAAGGTCATCCATAAATCCATGAGGTTTCGACTCCTGTGCTTCGCACGTAAGGTATGGACGAGAAATCTTGGCAGTGACGTTTTTAGAGTCGACCTTTTGACCTTCTTGAAAAGCTTGGAGAAAAATAAACTTGGGTGTCTTCCCTCTGGTACCATATTTGTGAGTCAATTGTTTCATAAGATTTGAAGCGAGGACTTCTTCACGAATAAGGTCAAACTTTGGGTCAGCTGAGTTGTCATTCAAGTGAATCAGTGCTTCTTCTTGACTCCATTTGGAACTGTGACGTCGACTGTCACTGCTTTCTCGACTGCTACCACGGGAACTCATAATTTCTTTGGTATCAAAAGATTTGAATAATTTTGAAAAAAAAAATTAGTAAAAAGAATAATTATATTAACCAAAAATTTGCGAATTTTTTCTCATCCTTTTTCCAGCGCAGCTGCGTGCAGTTGCCTTCTAGTTAATCAGCTCAAACAACTAAAAATCAAACACACTCAACCCCGTTTTCACGACAATAAATTTTCACCTTAGTTTTCATTTAAACTCAAAAGGTCAATGACCTTTTACCTAACCCAGCACAGGAGAATATCCAATGCAGCGTTGCAGAAGAAGCCTTCATTGACAAAGGGGGCGGGGCTTGGGGAGGTAAGTCGTAGGATGCCCCGAATTTAAACAATTTAGTAAATATGTGATTTCAATTCATTATTAATTATAATTTCTTTATTATTTAACTAAGAAATTAATTATTAATTAAGTAGTCTTCATTAATTGAATTATTAGTTCCTACTTTTCAAATCGGAGTGATGTCTAAATCGTCGTAACGGGTCACAAGACTTCCACTGTTTAGCACACAATATTCATTATTCAGTTGACAACCACGAAAATCAAAACGTTACAAAAAGTTTACAGGAGTTACCTCTTATCGCTGGACCAAAGTGGCGAATTTGCAAAGAATGACTTGAACTTTTCATCACTTTGCAGTTGGTAAATTTTGATCTTGGCAGTTTGCGGAGTCATCTTTCCAGTCATCCCAAGTAATTCCTGTTGTTTCTTCAACAAACCAATGGCCACTTGTCTTGGGGTTAAGCTCAAAGTTTTAACTTTTTCTGACATTTTTGCTTGATACCCTTTATCCAATTCTTCTTGTAATTTTAACACCGAAGATTCATCCCACGCTGTAAAAGCATCAAACCAGAACCACGTTTTAATTAAATATGATGCGGATGCTGAATATTTGATTTTGTAAGGTACTAAAATCGGGACGACCAAGAGAGTCGTTTTCCTTCTTCCAAGACTCGAAATCCATGCAGGTTTGTAAATGTGTGTCCATTTGTCCCTTTGGCACAAAGTGAGTCATATTATAAAAACAACGTTCAAATCGATGAAGAAGGATTGGCCAATGACATCGATGAACGTGGTCAATACTATGTCTCTGACTAACGTAAACACGACATCCGCTGTCCCCCATGATGGGGCATGGTACCATTCGTTTATCGTGGTCACCCATTTTATCCTGTGGAATCAAATTGGACACTGATTAATTAAATACCTATGAACACTTGTACATACCGACCTACCGGCAACGAATTACCGAAGAATTAGAATCTTAGCGACTCTGCTTCAACAAAACTGAATAATTCAGTTTAGAAACTGGCGACGTTTACCTTAGTTAGTTATGTATCCAGGTGACTAACGTCCTGCAAGCACTGAAAAGCAAAAAGAACAATTAAAATCTAGCACGACATGAAAGCATCAATAATTACATATTTTGTTGACTAGTTTTGCTCGATATTCAACATTCGTCTACGTTGCTCTTGCTCTTGCGCGTGGTGGGTCTTGGATGGGATGGGTTGGTTGGTTGGTGAATCTCTCCATGTACTTTTCGTTTGAAGCCCACTCGCGGGAAAACGTGCCGTGTGTTTCTGTGTTTGTTGAATAAAGTCAAAGTTAGTTGCTTGCAGCCTGCCGAGCAAGTTCAATGTGTTCAAGGATTTCAGATCAAAATATTGAAACTCCAACATAACACCGGCAAGGGCAACGAACAACCGAAAGGACAAAGGAAACAACGAGGTCAAAGGTTAGCATATAACGCGTTGTGCTGTGGAAGGTGCGCGGAATTTATACATTCTAACAAGGAAGTTAGATACGATTACGTCGTGAGAACGTTTGACGAAACAAACTTACATAATTATATCTTACTTACACAACATTATTGTTTATCGCCTCCCCTCTAGGTTCCAAACTTCATATCTCCGATACCTGACGCCGACACGGACGGACCATACCCAACCGTAATAACAAGCCCATACAAAATGTCTTCAACGATACCTTCTGCAAGTAGTGATGATACAGAATTATTGAAAGGCATGAGGAAATCCGATATAATTGTCCCTAAACTCCCTCTCATTGATCCCACTACGAAAAAACGACAAGATGGACGAAGTCATACGGAAATTAGACCTCTCTGTAAGTTATATATCCAATTTAGTATTTCTAGTTAAGGTTTCGTTGTGATCTAATCAATATCGTTTCGCAGATGTTCAAACAGGAGTTAGAAGTGCTGTTCGAGGATCTTCTTATTTTGAACTAGGAAATACCAAAATTATCTGCGTTGTAAACGGTCCAAAGGATTTACCTCGAAAAATAGATTTTAGGTATCGAATTTACTCAATCATGATGCGAGAGGGCATTTAGCGCACCAGCGCACCGCATTTAGCTCATCGGCTCACCGCATTTAGAGCATCAGCGCACCGCATTTAGCGCAACAGCAATCTGCATTTAGCACACAAAAGCACCGCATTTAGAGCATCAGCGCAATGCATATACCGCACCAGCACACGGCTATCAACGCACCGCCACTAAGGCACCGGTAACAACGCAACGCCACCAGCGCACCACTACCTGAAACCTGACCAACCTTGTATCACCCAAATCTTGAAAAAAAATTTGGAAAAAAAGTTCGAAAATTGGAATTTTTTTTGTTGACCAACTTTCTATCACCCAAATCTCCAATAAAAAATGACACTTTTTTTTTGATAAATGCGGTGTGCTGGTGCGCTCAATACCCTCTCGCAATCTTGACTAATTAAGTACCACCGACTGAGGAGACTACAAGTCAAATTCAAATGATGATTTTTTTTGTGAAAAGTGCAACAGGCCTTTTGTCTGTTGAAATTCAATCCGTAGCTGGGAAAGTTGCCGACAAGGACATCCTGTTACTCAAGGAAGCCCTAGAAGCAGTTATTATTCTTGTAAGTACTCCTTCCGAAATAAATAATATAATACTTTGAAATTTCATTTAGTAGTTTGTATCGTATTTAGGAAAAATTTCCGAAATGCCTCCTTGAAGTCTCGCTCACTATTCTGGAAGACTGTGGGTCGACTATGGCAGCATGTATAACTGCAGCGGGCTTAGCTCTAATGGAAGCCGGGGTACCCATCTACGATCTTCCAGTTGGTGTATCTTTGGTAAGTGAAAGAATTAAAATTTTATTTTGAATTTGAAGTTTGCCGATTTATCTTGTCTTCTTAAGCTTTTTGATGGCAAAAGGATTTTCCTCGATCCAACGAAGCAAGAAGTGGATACACTTGATCTAAGTGACACTTTGAAGAGTGATCAAGGTGGAGGTCATATGACCATGGGATATTTACCGTCACGGGAGCAAGTATGTCTATTCACCATGGAGGGAAAGATGGATCCTCAATTTTTATCCCAATGTATGGACATTCTCACCGGAACGAGTGTCAAGGTTTTTGCAGTAATACGACATCATTCCCAACAGAAAACAGCCGAGGAAAAGTAAGAAAACATTTTTTTTTCATTTTTAATAAATCTTTCCAGAATTTGAAATTTAGTTAAATATTTGTTAAAACGAACTGATTTTCGTCTAGTCAAAGTAAGCCAAATTATTGAAGCTTCATCCAAGATAATTTTTGCTACACATGATATTTGGTTGTATGTCGTTGAAGATGGTACGTCTGTGTAAAGCGCATGTTCGGACCGCAGATTTGACAAAAAAATGGTTTTTCTCCTGAATGATTCAAAAATTTGACTTTTAAAATTTTAATTTGTAAAAGAAAAATCAGTCAGTTTCAGTGAAATACCAGTATGAGTTCGTTCATGGCGAGATACCTGTTAAAATCATGAGGCTTTTGTTACATTGCGTTTGTGTGTAAAAATAAGGTTATGTCACTTACATCGTGTTGATCTCTGAACATTTTGGGACAAAGACTACAGGAAAGTTATACAAAATGACGACAAATTATTGCAAAGTCAACATTTTTTTTTAAATGGGTTTAGTAAATACAGATTTTTTTTTACCTGCATTTCATAACTCTCGGTCGATTTGGTGCACCACTTTTTTTGACACGCACGCTTTTGGTTCCGGATACTTCATCGTCGTCGTCATCCAGAATCACAGAAACGTCACCAGCGCTGATCACTTTATCTTTCTTTACTATTAGAATGCAACAAGTTTGTAACGTTTAATTTGTAACGTTTATTTTTGTTTACACAAAAAGGTCTTCGTTTATTTATTTTACCTGCCGAAGCCGCTACCGTGCCTTGACTCAATGTTACCGGTACCGGTTCGCTAGATGAAGCAGGCACATACTCGATATCGTCTCTGTAGTCATCTTGCGAAGCTATAAACTCGACAAGAACAAAATATACGAAAAAGTGCAAAGGTATTTTGGTAAAAATGGCAGGTAACCAAGGATCTTACGTGATTTGGGTTCGACTTTCTTAACGACAATGACCCGACGTGATTCAGCTGATGGCCTTCCTCTCCCTCGTCGAGCAGTTCCTTGCGCAGGTCTCCTAATTTTAGTACCTTTTGGTCTGATATTCTCAGTGTTACTGTCATAACGAAAATTATAATTGGGATCGTCAAATTCATTTCCTCTACTATCACCAGGTACGACGAAATCTTCGTCGGAATCATATAAATCCGAAATTGTTTTATGGGTAGATGACGTAGAAGGTCGACCCGAATGGGTAAATTTTCTGTTAGGTTTGATGACCCTGCCTGAACGACTTCGTTCTGGTGGTCAAGGAAAGAGATGTAGTAAATTAAAACCTATCACGTATTAGCGGTAACTTAGAAACATTACCATCAGCTTCTTTTAGCATTAGTCTGGATATTCTCCAATTTTGTCCATCAAGTATTCTAAGAATATTTCGTTCAAGAATTTCTTGAAAATCGTCAGAATGCGGATCATAATTTCTCATTTTTCGTTTCATAAGACGAAGTTCTCCTTGAAGTGAGATCACTTCATGTTCCAATTGTACAACACGTTCCTTGAGATGTGTCAGTTCTTCAACATTCTGTGGAAATTGTGAACAAGGCTCCTTGACCTCTTCTTGGGAATGAGGACTACTATCTCTTTCTCCATCTCCAGTGTAGACTGACACAAGTTCCCCAAAAACAGTTGGATCTTCTGCATCAGCAAATCGATCTTTGGCATCTACGTCTTCATCAACCATTGTAACGTCTTCCATTCCCCCGATTTCTAACATTGCTTTTGCTGTTTCCATCTCCATTTTGTTCTATCTCCGTATAAATTAAAGTCATGAATCATGATTATCCTGGTGCAGTGTCAGTGTGTATGTGCTACTAACTTTTAAGTTATGGTTATTATGAATTGACCCTTGACCTATAAAATGTAGCCCGGATTCTCGGCTTTGAATTTCAGACATGTTACTTACAAATTTAAAGCAGCTGATTAATATCAACAAGATTATTTTGACGTTTTGATGGTTTTTAGCACAGCTGTTCAACGTACGGTCACAAGTCAATGGAATAACGGTTTGTATTCGTTGATAAGGACAAAATTAAGAAATTGAGCGGATATTTTTTTTTTTGGACAGAAGGAGAAGGGCACGGCACGGCGGGCGGATGATAACAACGGCGCTTAGCGTGGCATACAACATTTCTTTGCTGAATTAGTGAACGCCTTCGTTGAAGGAATCCGCACCTGGCGCACGACGCGTAGTAGTGTCACCTCCTCTCCACTTCACCTCCCCTCTGCCTTCCAGAACGGACACCAGAGTTGCTCAAAGCGCCGTCTATCTATGGTAATGGTCACAATTTGAATTTTAAAGGTGCGAACAGATTGTAGTTACACTCTGTGTTTACAAACAATGAACAAGTTCATAATTTTGTTTTTGTAATTATCTGGAGTTTATTACAAATTGGAAACGCTATGAAGCGACATATTAAAAATTTGTTTAACGTCGTACGACCTGAAACGGGAAAGGAGAAGCTACAACGCAACTTTTATGCACAAGACAGTATAACATTGGCAAAATCCTTGCTAGGAAAAGTTATTGTTCGATGTCTTCCAACTGGACAAATTCTACGAGGTACAATTGTAGAGACTGAGGCTTATCCCGGTACCGAAGAAGCCTTGGCACTCAATGCTCATTGTTTCATTACAAAGAAAACTGAGAAAAATGCTGGAATTTTTATGGAAGCTGGAACTACTTGGGTTTACATGACTTACGGAGTCTTCAATATGATCAACATTTCAGCTAAACGTAAGTATTGTAGAATCCAAAGCATAACGTTATATTTTCAATGTTTAATACTAATTTAATTTGAACTCTAGTTCCTGGTTCTGCCTGTTTAATTCGTGCTATTGAACCCAAACAAACAGAAGGTCAGTTACAAACCATGGAAAATTTTCGGTTACAAAAGAAGCCCAAGAAGGTTGCTCAGTCTTCGTCCTCTTCCAGTACGTCCAGAACAACAAGGTCCAGTAGGGGTAAAACACAAGAGAAGGCACAAGATTCAGTTCCAGTAACAATTAGTACTGAGTCAGATGATACGACACTGAATACTACGGAATCAACAGAATACAAACCAAAATTTAAACTTTATGAACTGGGTAATGGTCCAGGAAAACTGTGTAAGGTAAAACGGTATGCTTAGCTTTAAAATGTGATGAATTTGGTTAATTTCCTTAATCCCTACATAGGTTTTGAATATTGAAAAATCAACTTGTGACCAACTAGATTTGACCACTTCTCCATCTCTTTGGATTGATAGACAACGATGAAGAGAAATTTAAAGATGGAAATTTTGAAATTGTGGAAGCAACTAGAATTGGAATTAATTCTGCACCACAATCTAGTCAGAATGACCTCTTTCGATTTTATATTGCTGAAAATTTGTGCGTAAGTACTGTCAAACCATCGCAGATTAGGAAAAACCTAGCAAAGAAACCCACAGATAAAGCCGAAGGACAATGACCTCGTAAGTTCAACAATTTTTTCGAACTCAAAAAAATGCAATAACCTCAGAAAAAACATTCAGTACCTTGAAAAATTCACCCAAAAATTAATTATGTGAAACCAGTGTTTTATTAAGTGTATCACACGTTTCGATTATTAACATGCAAAAAGAAGGAGGAGCCGGGTGGGGGGGGTGGCATAGGAAGAACGAAGATCGACCGGTTAAAAACACTTTTTTGCAATTTTGTAAAAAAAAAACGCTACACCCCCATACGCCTAATGAATTCATTTAGTTTAGTTGATATACGAAGATAACAAACAATGTTTTGTAAAAGTAATACGCGACGAAAAAGTATTATATAAAATTCATTATAAATTCCAGTATAAATTAATTTTTTTTTTAGATTTCTAATTCTCTTCTTTCATATTGCCGAATTCTTAAATATGGAAAAATTACAATGGAATAGGAGTAGATTTTAAAATTGTAAACCAAACAAAAAAAATGGTAACGAACAAGTTATATCTTAAACCTAAACGGAACCAAGTGACCTCATCTTATTCTAAACGTTGTTAACAGGGAAGAAAAAAATGGCTCTGGAATGTGAGCGCACTGTGAAAGCCTTAAAATTAAAGTTGCTCTTACTTAAACGGTGATTATAACTGCGCACGAGCACAATTGGAGGAACATAAATTGAGCCACAAATCAACCTTATACTTAATTGCCTTTTCTGTTAATTTAAAAGTATAAAGTCAAAAAGAGCCAGAATCCCTCGATTTTCAACAAGATCCAATTTAAATTGAACATTCAATTTTTTTTTTCATATTTTAGCTCTAATTGTCCAACAAGTTTAATGACGTGGCTCTTTTTGTCCTTCATACAAAAATTTTTCGCTTCAATTCTGGAGTAAATAGTAAATTATTGCTTTGCTTAATTTCATTTGTCCAGTCTTTTTTGTCTTTAGTATGTCAATACCTAGGTCCAAAAGTAGGCATGGCAGTGGCTGGAAACGGCATATCAGCTGATGGAAAAGTAAATGAAAATCCAGTCGGTGGACCTGAAGTTCGAAGATGTGTACCAATTCGAAAAGTTGAATTAGCCATTGACGAAGCAGATCCAGAATTACCACTAGTAGAAAAACTAATTGAATTGGCCATTGGTGTTGGAGTGTAATTAAAGGAATGATTGTAAGAGCTGCTCGAAGATGATGGAGGATTGAGAAGAAGGGATGAAGCTGCGATAGTTCCAGTGTTAGAGGAAGAATTACTTGAACTGGCACACAAGTTTAGAGGATTGACCTGTGCCCCACTACTAGTACTACCACCCCCACCTAAAGGTACTAGGTTAACAATGGGTGTTACTTGACCACTTTGCGACTGACCTGACACAGGTGGTGGGTCGTACTCCCTGGAATTTCAAATTTGACCTGAATGCTTTGATACACTGAAGCAAAAAAAAAGTTGTAAGTTACAAAAAAAACTCCTTACGACACTTTGCCAACCATGGACCACTTGTATTCCCAGAGTTGACCGCTCGGCGTGGGAATATACTTGCGTTCACAAAAAGGAATGAGGGCATCGTACGGAATGAAGGCACAGTCTCCCGAAATTTTCATACTTTCAGTTGACGTTTGAATTGAATGGGCACGAATTCTCCATTCCATTGATCTCTGTAATAGGAAAAACGAAAAAGTTTAAAGGACCTTACCGGATTTGCTTTTTAAAAAGCATTGCGTTGGGCCCTTATGGAGAAAACGCATGTAATCTTTTCTTATGATAAATCCAAAAAGAGTTAAACGCCGTGTTCTTTTAATTTTCCAAACTTACTCCGCTGGAGTAAGTTTAAAAAATTATCTATCCAGTTATCTAATTA
>JABASK010001003.1:0-11023 GCA_019776465.1 Rambutanura hunanensis | reverse complement strand
TTCATTAAATGCAGACATCATATCCAGGAAATCCTCGAAAGTACAATCTCCATCCTTGGTGGAACTGAACACCATACAAATCCTATCTCCAAATGGGTTTACTTTGAGCGCAGGATAATTCAATATGATTTCCATTGGTAGCCGTGCATCTCTTGTAGTGCCAATCACTTCTGGTGCCAGCGCTTTGAATTTCTTGAACACACTGAAAATTTTTAAAATGAAAATCAAAACTTACAACTACAAAGTTGTACAACTTTGATAATGTTTTAACTTACTGTAGTACTTCATCTCGCGTAAAAAATGTAAGATCTTCATAGTCCGAAAGTTCTTTCTCCGTAAAGACCGATTGGGTTTGCCCCATTTATCTTAATTTAATTACACAGATTTTAGGTCAATCTAGGATAATTAGGCTTAGTTATATCAAATACTAATCCCCTTTTGTCAATTTAAGTAGACTACCCGTAATACGCTCAAAGCCACATGAGCAGAAATATGGAAGTGTTGCGACTGTACAAAACCATGCTGCGAGAAAGCCAGAAATTTGCGTCGTATAACTTCCGGTAAGCACCGCTTGCCCAGTCATTCCTACTGACAATCTAAAACAACAACTGAGTAAATTGTAGTAATTGCTAAATTAAGGAATTACGCCTTGCGAAGGATACGGGATGGATTCAAGGAAAATAAAACGCTGAAAAGTCCAGAACTCATTGAAGAAAGGCATAAGGAAGCCATGAGAAACCTGAATGTTATCAAAAGACAGGTAACTTGCAACAACTATTCAACTATTGACAACAGACTTCAAATTCAATCACTAATAGTAACCTAATTAAATTCCATTACATATGTTACCTTCCAGGTTATTATAGGAAACATGTACCAAACACACAAACTAGTAATTGAAACCGAAGCCCATGCTAATAAGGCAAGCAAATGCGATCGTTAATTCTCAAGTACATCAAGAACTACAAATTGAAGAAAATTCAAGCAAGCATTACTTACTTTATCAATTTAGCTAGTAAGCCTTGTCACTTTAAAAATTCTATCGAAAGTAACGAGGAAACTCTGAAACTCAATAAGCTTTCCCTTTGACAAAAATTCAAAGATTCAGAGAAAGCTGCAGACAAGACTATCGATCTTTTTTCAACGCAACTCCACTGATTGCATTCGAGTACTAAGTTGTCCTTTCTGTGTAGCTTCTCCAAAACAAGATGTAGTAAATCAAAGCCCCTATTTTTGTTATTATCAATTAATTGAGAAATTTGACGGAATATACCAGAGGTATATTTTCTTCAAGCACTTTTTTTCAGCATCAGATTGAATTAGTTAGTAGTTTCGAAATCAGCGAGATAGCACAAAAATGGTACATAGTGGAAAATTCTGACTTCCGCCTTCATTTTACTTTTCGCTTTTTTGGACAAAGTATAGACCAGTACATACTGTGATGCTGCATAAATAATAAATAAAATAATAAAATTGGAGCCTAGTTTAAGTTTACTAACCTAGAATTTCATGTTCCAATTTGAGCCCGAAGGAGCCCCAAACTTTTGGTAATTGTAGGAAGCATAGACAGTGAGGAGGACAGGCCAAGTTCGAACATTTGGGTTAATATGACATCTGCATTATCTACAAAAATACAAAGTTTTTTCACATTCGAATTTTATCCAATTATCTTTTTGATTTCGATTGTACAGTTTACCTTGTGCTAAAACAAGAAATTCAGGAATTCTATCCATAAGTGACTCTATTGTACGTGAGCCTCCTTGAGCTTTAAGTGCTTGAAGGATTGATGTCAAATACAAGTTACTTGCACCTGAGAATTCATGTTTGTCAAACCTTGATTCAACGCTTGAAACGAAATACTGGTCATGCTGTAGAAGTAAAACAGTTTATCTATCAAAATTACCTGGAGAATATGTCATATGCTTCAGAATTAGATTGAAAGAGATTTGTCTACAACTTTCAAGGTCCGACAGCAAGTAAAAATTAAGATAATCCGAGAATTGACGCAAGACAGCTGGATTCTGATGTGCCAATGTTTCCAGTTCAGTTAATGAGGTCAGGACATCTACGGATATTTTTTTTTAAAAAAAATGTAGACACTCAAAATATCATTCGAAAAACTCTTTCTGGATCTTGACTTACCATCGTTGTTAATTGAACGTTCAAGTTTTTCTTGAATTGCATTACTTTGTTCTGAGCTCATACTTAGCGGATCCATTTCCTTCCGATTTTGAGTCAAGATTGAAATCTCGGAATGTGAACTCGGTGGGACTACCGATGTAATGATATTCTGAAGCGGTTCAACATTCAAGTAATAACTCTGCGTCGCTAACTCTCTGTAGACAAAAGACACAATCTTAAATTTTAACGGGAATTTCCCTTAGATTATAGAATTAGCGTCATACTTAAGAATACTGTAATTTTTTGCCAGAAACTCTTTCATTTCTGTTGGATTCGTCAGAAGTAAGTTATGGAGAAGGACTGCACAGCGACTCACTGTCATTCCGTAGTCTTTCAGGTGACCAAAATTCTGAACAAATGAAATACAAAAAACAGTTACTCATCAACACTGTCACATCGTACAATAGTTAAAAAAAACTACCTCAAACAACTGCATGTAAAGCCCAAGCATTGGCTTTAATATGCTGAATTGTGCTAATACGTAAGGCTGCATTAAATCAAACAGTCCCAAAAACACTCGGAATGGTACGTGGTGATTTTGTGAATGAAAAACTTGCAATTCCAAATGAACACGTCCTTCTAACAGACCTCCCATAAGTGGCAGTTGTCTAGAAAAAAGAGAACATTTTGAAAATTTCAAACCTTGACAAGCAATTAAGCAATTTGACTACAATAATTTCAATTCAAACATGACGTACCAGTTGGTAAAGTTTTAAGTAAAGGATTAATTAATTACTAAAAGTAATAGGAAAAGTAGTAAAAGGAAATTTCTTTTGAAACTTATAATTCTGTTTTTCTGTAGTCGTTACCGAAATTCGTTAAAGCTCTTTACCTCAACAACAAAGTGGGATGGATTGACGCAATTTTTCGTAGGCATAGCTCATACTCATGTGCCACCTTCTTCGCCCACTCTTTTCCAGGTTGGACGTTTGCCACAGCATTGATGAGAATGTGTGATACTGTATCTAAGATACAATTCCCACTTTCACTGGAACTGGTTAGCAAGTCTTCCGGTTTCTCTTTCCAACTTTCTGTCAAAATTACTTGTGGAAATTCAACATAGATTTGTGACAAGAACTTCTTTGTACACGGATTACGTGACCTTTAATAATCAAAACAGAATCATTCACAAAAACTTTCCTTTTCATGAATAAAGTATACAGCAATCATTTGAAAAAAATTATTCTGACTTACCTTTTACTTGATAATGCGTTCATAACAGCATCAACTAGCTCCTTATCCTGGCGACAGCACCGAAGCCAGAGTGATACTCTTTCTTGTAGACAATGCTTGATCTTCTTGCCGTTTTTTAAGACAACTTCTTCCGTTCCTCCTAATAAGTTCGAAATAGAAAATACTGTGTTGGTGTTCTTCATTTCGAGTAGACTTATTTCTTCCACGATGTATTCCGCCATAACCAAGAGCTAGAAATGGTCAAAAATCACGAAGACCGAAATAACTTCACCTTCAAATACGATACCACTGGCAAAATAATTAGAGTGAAATGAAGTTATTTTTCACATCGTGCAAAAACATCTTTTTCAGTCTGTCAGCTGCAGCACCCTACCTTATTAAATTACATCAAATAAATTTTTGTAACTGGAAATAAAATTCGTACTTGCTCTCGCGTTAAATTGATAGATAGAAAGTTGCTTCTGATGTTTGGGCACGTACTTATCAACTCCTTGCCAAAGTTTCGGATTTGAAATTGTAGAACAGATCAAGTCCAACACAGCAGTCGGATCGTAGCTGAAAACGACAAGCAGTTACTTATTTATTACGTAAAACGTTCTTTTAGATCTGTAATGTCAAAGGTTAGAAAAGTTATCTTAAGAAAAGAAAAAGATTTCAAAAGGGGAATACTAAAAAAAGTATCAGACAACAGACCTTGACACAAACTCTGACAGGAACAAATTCAAACACTCTTCGACTGTGTCCCATCCTGATTCGTGTGTAAGCTACAGTAAGCAAGAAGGCGCGACATTGTGGTGTAAATTCAGAGCGTCCGAACAAAAGTGACAGCTGTAATATTGCAAACATGCGTTAAATAAATCTGAAATTAGGAACATTTTAGACAAGTCTTTAGTAGTAGTAAACACCATTATGATTTCTATAAACTGAACTATTAATATTATTAACAATTTTTTCTTTCATTTTCCATATAACCACACTTGCCTGCAGATCCGGAGCGTTTTTAACAATACACGGTTCGACCTCACGTATAACGTCGACTAACTGACCAACCGTTGTCGCCACTTGAATTTCAGGCAACGGTGACCCATCGCGAAATCTTTTCTTGTATCATCCGCGCTGGTGAAAACGTCGGGTCTTCTAAAACCGAACTAGAAATACGGCCTCGATGTAACGGTGAAGACAAAGCCAGCAACTGTTGCGTTAAACTACGAATATTCAAATCCTCTTTAGTCGTAATGTCCATAGCCGTTTCTTTAGATTTGGGCCGAGTCAAAGGCAAGCGAGCATTTCTCGTTGAAAGAATGCTGGGGAAACTTTTCTTCAGAAACGGTTTCTCGAGTTCGGGTAATTTAAGAACAGGCCGTGGATTGTAGCGATTCGAAACCACAAACTTTTCGGTCGTCTCTTCTTCCGGTGCTGCAAGTTGTATTCAAAAGTCGAAAAAACTTTTCTCCACCTTTTGCCCCACGTTTCCATTGTACTTCCACAATGGTCTTCATATATCTTGGATCCAAAATGGAATCATTCATTTTCTGAGGACTTTCTTCTACTGCTTTATCCAAACAATAAAGTAATCCTCTGTAAAAAAACGAAAAAAAAAACAAGTCCTCAAGAAAAAACCTTTCGCATAGCCGGGGTTTCTAATTAGTAATTACCCAAATAATTTTAATAATTAACAGAAAATGACTCACGTCATTGATTGAATTGGAATTCCAAACGATTGTACAAATAGTACAAGTTGATCAATATCCAATTCCTCTGAAGCAGCTGCTAGAAGGCGTGTATTATTTGAACGTATCATTCGTAGCTTGATCCAATCCGGAAAAAGAACTGCTTCTTCAACAGTATTCAGTAGCAAACCCTTTGGAGAAAATTCAGACTGTTTTGGAAACCAAATTTCGAGTAATTCATTATATCGCATTTCTGTAACAGCACTAGGTCCTTTCGCGTGTACTGGTATTGGAGCAGATTTCTTTCCATCTTGTTCAGCCGAAAATTCAGCATACGATGACAATAAAATTACAATAGCATGAACAATAAGAATATTCATGTTGGCCTCCAGTCCAGCCTTTTCCCACCGGACGAGCACTTGTTCAATATTTCCAGTCCATTGTTGACAGTCTTTTCCCGGTTCACGAATCTGCAACAAAAGCATTTAAGTTTGAACCTATTCGGTTAACGTTATTACGTGTTAAGGCAAAGTCAGCAATTACCTTTTTCATATAATTTAAGTAAATATCAAACAAAGAATCATAGACTTCTGGATTTTTCATTAGCAAAGCTTGTATCACAATACAACGCTCTACTACCAACTGGGTCACATCGAGCGCTAAATTATCGAAAATTGTATCCGTGTCAACAACACCCCAAACACTCAAAAATTCCAAGTAGCGTGCAATCCAAGCTGGTTCATTCTCCACTTGAATGGCTTCTCGTAAACATTTGGTCAAGCTTTGTCGTACATCAGTAAATAGCGGCAGAGTCGGGATTGTTTCCAGTAACCAGTTGTCGTCTAAAGGCTGCTTTGCTTGCGAAAACAATAATTGGAGTGCCTACCAACAAAAAGTTCAAAGTTAGAACGGAAGTTCCATAGCTTGGTTTTTTCTGGAATGTGTAACCTGAATTCCTTGGAGTCTGCTCTGTACTTTTGGATGCGATAATCGACGAAAGAAAAATTCCAAAATTTCAGTGGCCGTATCTTCAGAAGTTTTTTGAACAGTATTCTACAAACAAAATTATATGGATGTCCGAAACAACTTTGTAATTTACAAAAAGAAACACTTTAGTACCTGAAGATACTGCAGTAACTGCAGGGACTTTGTATCCTCTTTAGATACTTCAGGACCAGCCTGCCCTTTATGCCCTTTCTTTGGCGACTTGTCCCCACCACCACTGGTAGTAGGATCAATTCCATCTGCTTCTGAATTATGAATTCGCACAAGGCGACCAGTCTGGCCCAACATGAACTCACACAAAGATCGAACTGGTAAAATTTCAAAGGATCCTTCCGTCACCAATTCTGAGAGCCATGGCATTGCTTCTTGTTTTCCTTGCATCAAATCTACCAAAAAATCAGGGTTCCGACTCCGACAGAAACGATATCCNAAAAATCAGGGTTCCGACTCCGACAGAAACGATATCCAAGTCGAAGTTGTTCATTGAGAGACTTGATATGCGGAGCTACCCATGGCTGTGGTGTTCTCGGTTTTCCATAAGGGTCAAGTGTAATCAACTGCTCAAATGAAAAAACAACATTCGTATTGTAGTTTTTTGTTGTAACTATTTTATGCCGGTACATTTGCATTCGTTTGTCAGTGTCACCTGTGGCAATAAAATGCTACTCTTTTCAGTAATTGTGCATTTAGTCGAAGCTGCTGCCAAGTGACATTCAAATTCCAGAATCTGTTCCTTTTCTATCGCACTCAACTGGAGCTCACGAGAAGTTATTTCTTCAATGGTTTCGGTAGATGCCATAGTTGGATAAGTGAAATGGCTAAAAATATGTTAATAGGTACTAGCAAACTTAATTCATTCCTTTTACAATATTAAGTAGTCGTGCTTGCCATTACTTTGTCATGCACATTTCCATCAAAACTTTCAAAGTTGGCAGCATTTCCCATCCTTTCTTTCCGATGATTGTTGGATTGTACGAACCCAAAACCAGCAGCATCGTCCAAACTCTCCAGCAAGATTTAGTAATTCCCAGTTTCGGCGGCGTGTACCTAGCCAAACATTTAACATGAGAATTGAATAAAGCCGAGAAAACTCGGGAATGCAAGAGTTTTGACAAATCCTAAGCTAAATATTAGACAAGAAAAAAATTTCTGGACCAAATTTTTTGGATCAAAACCTTCAATAAAAATTTTTTGAAAAAAAATGGTTTTTTTACCAACTTTGTATCATCCAAATCCTCAATAAAAATTTTTAGGAAAATAAATTGTTGGGAAAAAAAATTTGTTGGTCAACTTTTAAAAATTTTTGAAAAAAAAATTTTTTGGGAAGAAATTTTTTTAATCAAGTTTTTTGTATCTCCCAAATCTTCAATAAAAAATTTTTAGTAAAAAAAAAATTTCTGGACCAAATTTTTTGTATCATCCAAACCTTCAATAAAAAAATATTCTGGGCCAAATTTTTGTATCATCCAAATATTTTTATGAAGATACAAACCTACACTTTTTGGTTCCAAGCAAAAAAGTGGAAATTATTTATCCTTACCCAATCGGCAACGCTATATTTTCAGGATGCTTATATTCCGCAAGTCGAAATAGAGTATCCACAAGATCAGCTTTAGAAATTTCGAGCCGTGCACCGTGCATTGCTGCTTTCATCACGACCATTTCAGTAGCATCCAAAATTTCTGCCACGGTAAAAAAGTTATGTTCCTTTGAAAACCCTTGGAATAGAACCCACATGAAAGTAGGCTCCAGTAGTGGAACTTCAAGGCAGTGACGAGCAAACATATTACGATCAGACTCAGTAGGCCAATTTTCCTTGTAGTTTAAGTCATTCACAGGATCTTTCAAAATGAACTAGTAAAAAGAATTTTTCTGGTAAATAGATAGTAAATATTACAGTAATGTTCTAAGAGCTTTGCCAACTAATTCCACTGACTTTATACAAAGCAGCTACGTAGTCAGCTTTTTGCGGTCGATATAATTTCATTGCCCAAGAGTAGAGCCAAGACAGAGCTTCTTCCTGGACTTTCGCAATTTGATTGTAAAAATTCTGCAAATTAACATAAAACAAGACTTACAAATTTTTTTAATTAAATCTAGATATTTGGTTAGAAAAATTCTCCCTCACTGTTAAAACTCCAATATTTTTCTCAGTCCGAGTGACAGAAGCTTCTTTTACATTCGGAGTGAATGATAAAAAGATAGAGAAAATAACAAGGTCAACGACATTTCGAAAGACACGATTTCGCATTTCCGTTCCTTCGGGCCATGCTAGTTCCTAAAAAGAATTTGAAAATGTTACATTCACACAAATGACAAGATTTTGTCGAAAATTATTTGTATTGTTAAAAAAAATTTCATTGTTTAAAGAGCAGTTTTTTTTGTGCAGAACAGAGCTTACCCTAACATTTAACAATCCGAAGATAAAATCTGTCAAGTTACAGTCGTGTCGACAAGCCCGCATGCTATCACGTAAAATTTGGCGAAGAGCAACAATAAATTCTTCCTTCTTCTGTAGTAAATCCATAAAAATAACAGCAAGTTCAGATCGAGCTTCAGGAAAAGCCGAGAGGACAGAACCAAGAACCGGGTAATTGGTGGGATTCCTTTGAAGTGACAATTCGTTGTAGACAATTTGAACCAGGACATTCTTCAAGTTCAAACTGTCATCGCGAACCATTTCCCTAGGGTCACATTTACCAAAAAATTAAGAATTTTCAAACCCAAAACTTAACGGTTATTTACCTCATGGCCACTGAGAATAACTGCGTTAGTTGTTTCGTCTTCATTCTTAATTTACATATTTGAACAATATATTGCCCTCCATCAGCTCCAGGTGATCGGTATGCTTTTGCATTGACGCAGAGATACATGAGTAATTCTTGGGCTTGTTTGGAACATTTGGGATTGTGAAGCCATTGTTCAATTCTAGAGATTACGAAAGATCGAACTTCTTGAAGTCCACAGCAACTTCCGAGCAGTCGAAACAAGTTTTTTGGGAGCTCTGGAGATCTTTTCTGAATGATTTCCTTGGCGTAGTCTACAATCATGGTTTCCACAGATTTCATCACACTCCCGAATCTGTACAGCAGATAACCACAAATCAGGCATCTCATTTCCCTACCTTAAATTAGACTTTCAAAAACTTCTACAAATGAATACTGTTTACTCTAAAACATTCCTGTGCATGTGGTTTAGGTTGACTTTTTAGTTTCTATTTCTCTAAGAATTCGTTCCACTTGATTTCATTACTCCTTCACTTTTTTTTGCACTGCACGTAGAATTGTAGCTTACCTCTGTATACTTTCAATTTCAGTCTTGTGATGTCCGATGATATCTGTTCAGCTCATCTTGAAATTCTGATTCTAAATCCGCAAATAGTGCCGGAGAAGAACTTCCAGGAACAGAGCCGTGCTCCGGTGGCGGCAGCAAATCCTTGTCGGGTTTTATTGTTTCAAAAGAACCGGTTACAATAGTGTCCACAAAATCTTCACAAACTGGATGGTCCACCCAGTACCGCTCGTGACATGCGTCTTCAAGCCAAATCTAAAAAAACCAAAGAAAAAAACCTCAACCATACCCTGCTCGCCATTAGGTAGTTTGAATTTTAGATAAAATAACCTTTAGGTACTAAAGAAGGCAAGCTTTACTAAAAATGTGTCTACCAGGCTAAATGTGTTTCTAGTAGTTAGGTGAACACGTTTTTAGATACGACTAGGCTCTATTTCTATTTGGGTAGACGTGTTTTACGTAGGCAATTGAGTTCTAATATCGAGAAAGTAGAAATACGAAATGTCTTACGTGTAGAAAATTTAATGGCCACGTAGCAAGATCACCGTGCGTAGCAGCAATTATGTTTACTCCAAGTGCTGCCATCATCATTTGATTATATTGTCCCGCTTTAGGCTTGTTATCAATGCCGGAACGTTTCGTCTTGGCTAAAGCGCACATGGCCTCGACTGCAGCATGGGAACGTAGATGCTCAGAATTTGCTTTAACCGCCGTGAAAAGAGCTTCACAAAAACCCAGATCAGGCTTCTCCCTCAATTGTCGCAGTCGATGCAAGCATGCCAGGAAGAAAGCCTTTAATACAAATCCCAATTTTTACATTATACTTTTACACGAAATCACTTGCGGCTTACCTCACTCGCTACTGAATCACACATTTCATTAAGTTTTCCCATAATTTTAGTAAACTTGGATTCCGTTAACTCCATGGTGTTAAACTGTTTGATAAAAGTTTCCGTATCTTTCTTCTGCGACTTTTTCTCGAAGTTGGCAATTGCAGCTGAGGTAACCAGCGTTGCAGAAGCACTAGCGGAGGTGGAGGCAGCGGTTGTGGCAGCAGGTGTCACTGATGCAGAGCTATAACTGTGGCTCTTATTTTTCTTAGCTGGTACAGTGTCCCCTACAAGGCTATCACCTTCTCGTTTTCTCTCGCTTACAAGCTTAACATGACTGCTGGTGCTGCTACCACTGCCACTCGAAATACTGCTACTAGAAACTGAAATAGCGAAAAGCAGAAGTCGACATGAAAGGTAATTTGAAATGTGGAATTCAGTGTACTAATTACGGAATCAGCTAAACAGCGAGTCGGTGTGCAGATTCTGCGTATCAGTGAAGAAATTTTGGATTTTTGGAAACAATTTTCATGAGCAAAACGTAAAAATCTTTCGATCTCCAGGTAAGCTGAATTCCACCTCGTGAGACTTACCAACACATACAGAACCGGCCTACCTACCTTTCGTCGAAATTTTTGATGATGTCCCAGACGTAGTACTCGAAAGCTTGGAAACTGGTTTCGGTGCCGTTTCTGGGTCCGGTGTCGTAACTGCAGGGACACCTCCGGAGGCGCCTCCTTTCGTCTTCCCTAACGCAATCAAGCCTGACATCATAAACGGAGGATGTATTTTACCTCCAGGTTTTCTTGGTCTGTCCATTCTGGTCACCGGTTTTATCTGTTTCAAAAGATA
>JABASK010001002.1:0-11024 GCA_019776465.1 Rambutanura hunanensis | reverse complement strand
AAAAAAAAGTGCGTATAGCATTGCAATTGGCGAGACTCGAGGAAGAGGGAAATGACTTGCTGTTTTTTATGAATTCGCGAGCATTTCTTTACGTTTCATCTAAAACCTTCCGTTAGTGAGTCATTTATCAACGGGAGAGTAGGACACGCGACTTTTTAACAAAGTTTTGATTTGCATGTTGTTAGTTTCAGTAAGCGGGTAAAGTCTAAGAGTCCATTTTAGGTCAGATACATCATGACCTCATGACACGCAACATAATTCTAGTGAAAATTAATTAAAAAAAAAGTACTTTTCAAAGTAGAACTAGAACCAAGGTTTTTCTTTCAATGGATGAATGAACGTATTCCAGGAAAGTTCCCGCCTCAAAATTCCATAGAAATATATGAATTTTCGAGATTATACAATATTTATTTGTCCGGTCTCGCAACCATCAACTTCCACCGAATTTAAACCGAAAAAGAAACCTACAACTTTCATATTTAAAAAAAAAATTTTTGTTTTTTTTGGGTTTTAATTTATAAACGACTTCGGTTTTCGACGTAAAATTTTTTTGGATGTCAATTATTTTTAGGAGTTTATGTACGTTGAATTCCTAGCCTTGAACCTTATTGGATAGAAAGGGTGAGTTAAACTTGAGTAAAAAAAAACGCTTTTTGGTCGTTCCAAGTCATTTTTTGACAATTTCAAGTTGACAAGTGTCACCGGAACGACGACCAAATGTCTCCAGTTGGTAAAGTGCATTGGGGTCAAGTGCAGAGCACAGTGATGACCTCAGATATGACTAACCTGGGTGTCTACATTTTAGTCTACTTTCTGGAAAAACTAGGCGTGAGAGTCAAAAATCCGTGTGGGAATAAAATCCTTTGAACCCCGTAAAACACTCCAAGCTTTTTTTTTTTGGAAAGCGGACAGACATTTATGTGAGTGTAATAATCGTACGTCTATTTTTAAATTGTGCGTAAAGAGACGCTCATCGCAGTGGTTTTCACTGAAGCCTATCTTTGTTCTTACGTAACTTTTTTTTTACATCTTTCCTGGTGTCCCGAGTTCATATAAGTTTAAAAATACAGTTTTTTAGTATGATCCCGTGTCTCCTCATTAGCACCAAACCAACTTAACACCCACACGGAAGATCAAATCGAACCCAGTCTTCCGAGAAATGCAAATGAGACCTCCAGGCCCCACCAATTCTACGACTAAACTGTCATCACCAATCATTTCACTAGTCAAAATTAACTAATAACAATAGAATTTAAACCAACCATTTTAGATATCATCTTTGGGAGTCAAAATGATAAATGAAACGACCAACAGACTAAACTCCGAATAATCATAAATTTATCAAGATTTTTTTTGACACTTTTCTAGGGATTTTAGAACTAATCTAAATTGGGCTAAAAATTAATCTACTGTAGAGATAACTTTTAAAGTTTGGTAGTACAACGTGATTTTTTTTATTTTAAAATTGGAACTTTTTGTGTTTTCAAAGAATTTCTAGGAATTTGGAAAAGTTTTGTAAAAACCCACCAAAAACATTACCAAAAATTTTTAGCTTCTCATTTGTAGTAATTTTTGCTGTTCAGGTAAATTTGACTTTTGGAGTTGAGACCGACAGGGCGGGCACGGGGCGAGAGGGTTCGTAAAAAACCGAATTACAAACTCACCGGACAAAAATCCTAAGAATTTTTTTCCAAAGAAAATTTCTGAAAAAAAAAAAGTAAATCCAGACATTGAAACTAAACAATGAACTTCCCACGACTCGAAATACTCTACATTCCATTTTGTTTGTGGACGCTCTTGAAAAAAGTGAAATTTATGATCTGGTGAGTTTTTAAATGACAACCTGATGCAAGTGGACCATAAATATTGAATCATACTTTTTTGAGGTAACTTTTCGTCCATTTTAAAACTTCGGTTCGTAAATGTCCAATTCGTAAGCGTCCAAGAATTTTTTTAGTCAGCGTTAGCAAAATATTGTTTAAAACAACTTGGAAATTCCAATAAACTTCTGACTTTGCAAAAAAAAAATGCAACAAAAAGACAGACTTTGAGCCTGGTCTTTTTATTTTCGGTGTAAATTACTAACCATTTTCTTCAAAAGAATTGAAGAAGAGGAGGTTTGTGCCTCGTGCCGAATCCCTTGTCAAAGACTTTTCTCCAGAAATTAGGACAATTGACAATTTTGGTGCATAATTTTGCATTACGAAAATTTTATTATTTGTGTATTTTTTTTTTTTTTTTCATTTTTTTTTTGCACAATCAGAGTTCAATATTGTTCTCTTTTTGTGCAATTCCTTGAAGTAATTGCTAATTAATTTCAGCTTTATGATTACTACGTCTATTTGATCTTTTTGAGTAAACAACCAACTTAATTTGTAACTTTTTATTCAAGTTTTTTTCATTTTTTGATGATAAGTTATCCTGTCTCAAGAAATTAGAGCAAAGTCTACGTCGCTTTTAAAACCTTTCAAAACCTCTTGATTTTACGTCAATGGTATTATTTTTCTTGAAGAAAAAATACCAAGATTTGGCAGATTACTCAAGTTAATTGCAAGTATTGATGGAAACAAGAAAAAAAAAAGTATTCGGTTTCAAAATTTTTGTCTCGGTCTCGAAAAAAAGCGTCTTCCGTGTTTTTTTTGCATCTCATTGTACATTTTACAAAATGTTATAAGAAAGGCAAAAAAAAAATTTTTTTTTTAGTTTACTGAACAAAATTAATTATTAGAAGAATTTCTCTAATGTGACAGACATGACTCATCTGAATTTTAATCTGACTTGCTTCTTTAAAAAAAAAAGTCTATATTGCATTTTTTTTTCGCGAAACGTAAAACAAGAGGAAAAGGTTTTTGTTATTGCCAAATTTAGATGTAAACTTTTGCAAACCACAATTCTTCTATTGTTACCCTGTCTAGAAAAAACTACAATTAATCTTTCATCTTGTTTAGACTTGAGGCGCCATACGGGATTTAAGTGTAATAGAGATCGAGTCTTGCACCTACTCAACAGTCTGATAAAAGAAAATGTCAAGTTACTACACTTTATTTTAATTTTACGTATTTTGTCACTTTAATTTGACCAATCATGCTTGACGTCATGGTTGAAATGTAAGATCGGATTTTGTCACAAGTTTGTGTTTTGAAGTTTCGAATGTCTTCCACTTTTTTTTCTTGTTTCGCCGTTCAAAACAATTAGGCAAAATTGACAATTTTGAAACGAAAGGTTAAAAGACGTGAAAACTTAAGAAACCAGAGAAAGGAAATATTTTTTGTGCAAATCTTCAAATTCTCAAATTTAGTTGGCATGTCTCAGATTTCTCAATTAAACAAAAATATGGCATTTTTTCTTCAAGCTCATTTACACTATTACTCCACGCGTCATCAAAAATCCCAAAATTCCTACGAATTGAATATTTTTCAACGTTCGCCTTCGTAAATAAAACGAAGAAGCCTCACTTTCATATTCCTTTAAGTCGGCATCCGTCCAGTGCAATTAGCACCTTTGAAAAAAAGATGCGGAATTGAATAGATAATTTCGCAACGTCAACATTATGTTGTCAATTAGACAACAGTCTCGTGACACAAGTTTTCGTTTTCACTGTGAAAATGTAAATTTATTTAAAAAAATCTACACGTCCTCTGGCGTATCAACACTGTTCCTCTCAATTGTACCTGCTTGTCTAAAAAAAAATAATTGTGAACTTCAATTCGAATTATTTAAAAAAAAAACAATTTTTTAAAAATCATTCCTAGCTCGATTCTCTATTGCAAATTAAACCCGCTTCCGTGGTAAATCCCAAGGGTAACGGCCACGAACGAGTCGTTCTCTGTGGTTATTCGATTCCAACTCTGCCTGTGCCTGTAAGCTGGTTTTCATAAATGAACTGAAAAAGCTTACAATCATTATCATTCGTTCGTAAAGGAATTGAATTTGATTTGAAATTTATTGCGTTTAAAAAAAAATGATGCAGCCAGGCTACAAAAGTATTACAAAGATTGAAGACGCTTGATCTAATAACTTATTAAATTGAAGAACTTAAAACGTAGTGAGCGTTTGTCTTTGTTCTTTAGCTAATTCTTTTGTAACCAAGTTGAATTTGAGATATTCAGGATTGAGAAGCGCATTTATTATTTTACTAGTTACTATACAAAGAGGGAATTACAAATTTTCCTCTGAGCATTTTGTTGTACAAATTTTACCTTTGATTTTCTATAATATTTGGTTAAGTTCTATTGTTCAGTTCTGTAGTAAGTCTTAAACGAATCAAGTCCACGGTACGTCGAAAAATCGTTTTTCTCATCTCAGAACAATAGAAGCTTAAAGGTTTCATGGTCCACGTTTTCTTTTCTTACCTAATTTTCTAACTTTTTCTAGAAAATTTTCTAGCATACAAAAGTATAGTACAGACCCTCAAAGTTGATAGTTTCTTATTGCTAGGCAACGTTGGCTTTTGAAGAGAAAGCCTTCAAAAGTCTAAAGTTAAGGAAGTTTTCTTATTTCTATTGTCACAATTTGCGTCGTTTTTTTTTTCACCTATTCTTCTTTTTTTAAGTGGTATCAATCTGTATGGTTTCTTCTAATCCAAATGAAAATGATAACAAAAGGTTTTGTTAAAAAAAAATTCTAGGAAAATTGTTGAAGAAATAAATGATGCACTTTCACTAGTACTGTAAAAATTCAAATAGAGTGACGGGCAGTGAAAAAGAAGTCCTTGATTTTGGAAATGATGGAGGGATTTAGTAGCAATTTGTATAACAGTATTCTATATAAAATAAAATAAAATTTCCTTTGCAAAAAATTTTTTTGCAACGGAATTCCCTCATTAGTTTACAAGTTTGTTGCAAGTTTTTCCTAGAAACAAGTTTACAGTTTTAGGTAGATACTTTTAGCGTCCCTTCACTAGTTCACTCACATTACAAATGCTTTAGATAAAAAACAAATGATACATTTTTGGTTTTTTGAATCGAGGCCTCATTCCTACAAACAGAGGTATATTTTTTCTCGGAAAAATATATAGAACAAATAATTTTAATGGTGGATTACCTTGTAATGAAGGAAAGATTTGTCGGGGAGTATTAGATTTAAAAAAAAAAGATACGTTACATTTTATGGAATTGGTCAAATTTTAGCCTCCAACTTTAAGTTCAATGTTTCGAAATTAATTTTTTTTTTAAATATTTTTAATTGGCCATTACGAACACGAAATGTCATAATGGTTTGATTTTTTTTAAAAACGAAAGCTATAAAAAAACATAAGGCTACAATTTAGTGACACTGCATCCTACTCGATTTTGAATCCATGACATTTTGTGCAAGCCTAATTTTACCTTAGATCAAATTTCCTTTTAAAAACTGCATTCATCGTCATGTCGTTCTAAAATAAAAAAAACTACGGCACAGGGTCGACAAAAACAAGAAAAAAAGATGTAGAGTGTCTAATTTTAGAATGTAGTGTTTTTTTTTAAATATTGGTTAATATATATTTTTTTAATTTTTTTCTCTTCTTTTGCATAAAGAATAACAGTTTTTTTAACTAGTGGTTTCTGTACTGTTTTTTTTTAAGAGTTGCTGAGATTTGATGACCCGTTGAAAATTGTTGGTACAAATTGGTAAATTTGTAAGTGGATTCAAATCCAAAGTTCACTTTGGAGTGACTAGAGCTCATTTAGTTTTTTTTTAACGTTGTAAAAAAAATTAGCCAGTGGAATAGAATAGAAGACAAATCAAAATTTTACAATCGCCTGAATTTCTTCTTCACTGCTCTAAATTTCTTAAACAAAATTTTCTTTTCTAACAGAAGAACCCAACCCAATCCATAAAAAATATAATAAAAAAAAAAGTATATAAAAAGGAATCAAGTACTTACTAAATATATTTTTTATTTAAAAAAAAATATACTAGTCAAGTTCCTTCCCGGTTCTGCTCAATCCGCAGCTAAACCTCTCTATTAATAATACATTTCTACAAATTTATAGCCTTACAAATTTACAACTCCTCAACGTACTAAAAAGTATGTATGTTCATAATGAAATTCAACCGAGTGATCAAAAAATTATACTAAATAATCATCATAGTTGAATATATCAAAAAAAAATGTCTTCGATTTATAAATTCGAAATGAAGTTAATGACTTTATGAACTCAATGTTGCCAAAAACAGTAAACGTCAAGCTCAATTTCTTGAAATATGGGACCTTACTTATTTAGTTGATATCGCAGACTTCTTCTTCGCTCAACTATGTGCTTTACTTCCTTTTTCAAAATTTTAATAGTTCCGTAATTTATTTCTCATTTTCCTTGGTAGCAACAGAAAGAAATCAATAGAGATAAGTGAAGTTCAGATGAGAAAGTGTGATCTTATAGATTCACGATCCATAGAGCTAGGATCTAGAATCTAGAGAGAGGGGGTGGGGCATTTGTAGTAGATGGCCGACGTGAGCACTAAATATTACCAAGTGAACTTAGCATACCCGCTCTACACTTTTGGCCATCTACTCAAATGTCCTCTCCACATTTGGATCTCCACATTCATCTGATTACCACATGTACTTACAACTTTGTTCACAATTACGTGTATTGTTTGTCGTAGTTGTCCTGTCGTTGACGTTTACTTTTCTATAAAACTGAATATTAAACAATAAAATGATATTTTACAGATGGAATCTTCGTCGACTACTCTCAAGTTCGTGTCGTTTGTTGGTAATAATCCATTCGTATTCTCCTGTTTTCGAATCAAATGTACCATGTTGTAAGGATTTTAACTTGAGCGTAAATCTTGGACCAAGTTCCCTCAGCGCAGCTCTCTTTCCGTCATCCTTGAACTCGTAACTAATTAAGATAATGACTAATAAGGGTTTTTCAAATAAAAAGGCGATCTTTAAATATTTTCTAAAAGAGTTACCGATGATGTCGAACGAAAATGTAATCTCGTTGATTATGAAAGGTTACAACACGCCTGCCCTTAAACTGAGGATCGTAGTGAAACAAAGATGCTAACATTCTACCAACGGAAACTCCCAAACGGGTGCCAAAATTTGTCAGGATTACTTCTGGACGATGACTTGTGATTTCGCGCCAGTCTCGCTATAATTCAAAAGTAAAAGGTTGAAGTAAACCACTTCTATCAAAGGGTGTAAGAATTAAATTGAGTTCTAACATACTTTGATGTGCTTTGTAAGTTTGACGTTGCTAATTTTGAAAAATGCGGTTGGGCCAGAAGGCAAGTGAGACACGAGCATGCTGCCTGAAAAGAGATGAATATGAAGTGAAGTGACTCTAATTAAAATCATGCAAATGTCACTTACTTGGTTCTTTGTTGTGTTCATTGATAACCACTATGTCGGTGAATCCTTTTTCGATAGCACTCGCAACAATCTTCTTTACAGCTAGCCTGTCTTCGATGAAATACCTCTGATTTTGGAATTACCCGTTCAAGTTCTTTGAGAAAGAGTCTTGTCTTCTGTGGATACAAAAGAAAAATAACCATCGTGGAGTGTCACGTACTCTTAAAACTTGGAGAGAATCATGTCTAATTCTCATTCAGATTAGTAATTGCGAAAAATCATTAAATTGCTTACCAATGTTGGATTTGCTTGAGACGTAATTAAGATTTTGGGTTCATACGATTTATTGAAATAACTCGTGAAATCATCGTTGTTAAGATCGAATCTGGTTTCAGGGTCAGTTTCGTTTACAGTTGTGGCATCTGGTTCTCGTAGTGATTCCAAAGTCTTTGGAATTTTCTTTGGTGGAGGTTCTTTGCCAAGAGCAGCGGCCTCAGCGTTAACTCGTTTTCGTTCTTTTTTCTTTGCTGCCTATAATTAAGTAGTTTTAATTTAGTACTTTAGTAATCAAGTATCAACGGGTGCTACTGCTGCTGTTAGGAAAGCCAAAATTCAACTCGAATAATCCGTAACAGTAACTGGCGAATCTTACCAAATTATAAGTCAAAACTACTATCGAAGGACAAGGAGGAAGAAGACCCGAATTAATAAATCAGTTACCTTAAGCTCGTTTCGTCGTTTCTTTGGCGAAGGTCCTTGATTTGGACGATTTCTGGCCTTTTCTTTGGCATTGGTTGGTCGCATTATTCTATTATTACTTGATTCTGAAATTAACTTCCCTGTGCCTGTATTCAGAGTTGTTTGATTAACTTGTCTTTTGGTGTTCTGTGTCGAAAACGATTACCTAGATTACTTCTCAAAACGAAATTGCAAGCAACATGTGTCTTCGATTAACCCGTAAAATGTGTTCGGTCGATTCCTATCCTTCCTAGCCTTTGCCTTTCTGTTCTGTTGTCTGTCTGTCTTTACTTTTGAATTCTTCAACTCTATTTTTCTGGCGCTAAAATATTAACGCAATCACTCCGCGGGAGATGTCACCGTGTAACGTATGCGTCATTTCGCTTGTCGTCGTGTGTCAGTCAGCCTCAGCAGCGAACAAGTCGCGGTTTTCTCGCTTTGCTCAATTACATTATTTCCATTCCCATCCCAATTGTGCTTTGTTTTTGACAGGATGTTTCGTAAGAGTCAAAAAACAAGGTCGGCCGTTTTTTTTTTTGCTCAATGTTTTTCTTTTCAAACCAATTCCACCTACACAGAAAAATAATTCGCATAAGGTAGGGATTGCGAAAAGACTCGGATTAGACACAAAAAACAAACCGAGAGGGCTGAACGGCTGAAAACGCCAAAAGATTGCTTTACAAAATGACAGTTTATTACAGTTTTTCGCAAAATATTGATGAAATTACGTTTTAGTTCCGTAGTCTTACACTACAGTTTATGTAAAAACGTTTCTTTTAATGTTTTTTGTAAACACAGTAAATTCAACCCTGCAGTACATCTTTATAGTTTTCAATCACGACAGGTCTATTGGTAGAAACGTGACCAATCCGAGCGGTCAACTGTTTTTTAACGAAGGTTATTTGCTAAGGCGGGGAGGTCAATCTGTGACTGAGACTCATTTAAAAACCCAATCCATTTTCGCATTTTCATGGCCATATGTAGAAAAGAGGTTGGCGTAGGTGGGTTATTTGCTACCAGGTTAAGTCCAAAGAAAAAGATCTTCTGTTCCAAAGGATGGACCAACAGAAAACACGCAGAAGAGTGAATTTTATACATGTTAAAATTACATTGGTTCATTTGGCGTAGGTGTGTCAGATTTTGATTCTTTTGTTAATCACTCTTCACTGATCAAAACTACAAAAAGTAATTTAAAAAAAAACACTTGCAAAATATGATTTTCTGCAAATTCATCCGCGGCCAAATCTGTCTATAAAATTAATGGACCATAACCGAAGGTAGAAACTTACACTGCATCTATTCCTCTTACCATCGATTTTTAAATAAATTACAATATCTTGCAAAAAGAAACGATTACCAAATCTGCACAAAATTCTTCTTATACATTTAACATCCAGGAGGAGGAGGAGGAGGAGGTTGAATAAAAAAACTAGGGTTGAATTAGACCTGCCTGTGTCTCAAATATTTTTAAAGTGAAGCCCTTAATTGTAACCAATTGAGCAGCCTTTTGTCACCCTTGGTGACTATTTCTGGAAACGGAAGTATAGAACTAAAATGGACCATTTACAATTTCCCTCCTCCTTCTTCGTTTGACAGAAGTGGTATTTGGAGTCACGAATTGAAAATTTTGGAGACAGGTCAAGTGAAGAAGAATCTTTTAAAAATAATACGGGACGAGAGGGGGTGGAAAAAGTATCACCCTCTTCGGTGGGCTAAAGTAGAGAAGAAGGAAGAGAAGTACCTATTTTTTTTTTTCTAAAAACTGCGATCAGATCTTGTCGACAGAGTTGATCATCATCCCAACAAAAATTCGACTACGATTTTACGTTCAGTAACAAAAGTGAGAGTGAGGGCTTGACAACATGGAAAAACTACCTTGTCTTCTTCCATTTTAAAACTTAAGCGCACCTGGTTCCTTGTTTTTTTTATACACGGTGTCCCTGCCTAATGGTATACTGTCGTAGAAAGATGGATGGAAGTATTCAACAAGTTGGGCTAAGTGCCCTTTGTCAATTTAACAATAGGTAAGTTTTAGTTTTTTTAATTTAATTAATGTGAGCCCGCCGTATAATGCGGATTTGTCAGGAGCGTTAGAGCGTGCAAAAGTGACACGGCATGAAAAGTTAAATAACTTTCTTCCAAAATTTGCGAAAAAAAATATTTTTTTGATAACACATTAGATGATTTATTACTCGACGCACTGAGCGTTTAAAGAAATTTTCCGCGTCATCCAATAGTGTGGACCACCAAATGTCGACTATCAGCTGACATTAAATAGCAGTATAATTAACGATTAATAATAATTAATAAGTATTAATAAATTATTAAAACGTACCAACAGACTATGTAAGATATGAAAATGAATTGAACTTTTAGTTTGCGTTGTTGAATTTAAGTAAAGGCTTTCCTAGATTATAGAATCTTAGAAGCAACTACTTTTAGTAGTAGGTGTTGTGGGTTGTGTGCCTGTTAATACAATTTTCGCTAAATTAAACCAAATTTGGAAGTTGAAGACGTAAAAAAAAATTGGACATGCAACAGCATGGTTGCGTGCCAATCGTAGTTTCCATCTTGGAAATTCACATCTTCTGAAGTATCTTGAATGAAAAAAAAATAACATCCTAAGCTACTACTAGAGTCCACAAAGGCAGGAACTCGAGTTAATTAAGCTAGAAAGATGCTAACTGTTCAAAGTACCTTCTGCATGACCAGAAAATTACGTCAATTCTTTCCTAGGTTTACGACACAAGTTCAGAGCTTACACGCCTAGAGCATTTTAACAAAGTATGACGTTAGTCTTAAATTAACACTACGCCACTGTGGTAAGTAACTTAATACTAACTAAAGTTAATTTAAATTAAAGCTTTTTTTAACACGAAAATGTGAAGAAAAAAAGTTTGATTGTGAATAAGCGTAAAGTCTAGAAGTTTTTTGAAGTTAAAGAAGAAGAGTAAGTTACGATTTCACCAAGGACGAATTTGCAAAAAAAATGATTATTTATAAC
>JABASK010001000.1:0-11036 GCA_019776465.1 Rambutanura hunanensis | reverse complement strand
TCTAAAAAACTCAACGAAACCGTCCAGATCGTCGTCAGTCCGCAGCACACCGACGATAGATTCTGTACTTCGAAACAAGTACACGGAACTTGGGTCAATGACCTTTCACGAAACAACAGTTCTTGCTCTACTGTCTTTAGCAGTTTTGCTCTGGTTAACGAGAAATCCACAAATTTGTCCTGGATGGTTTCATCTTTTTCCGGCCGGTCATTTAAAAATCGGAGATTCCTCGGTTGCAATTGCTATTTTGTTGCTCATGTTCGCAATTCCACGAAACCTTCAGTATTTCCAAAAAGGTAAAGAAATACTCGATGTTTAATTAAAAGAAAAAAAAGTTCATCCGGGAAAAAAAATTAGTCAAAGTAAACACAGGACAACTAGTACAATATTTTTCCAGACTGCGATACCGTCCTATCCTGGCAGTACATCCAAGAACATTTTCCATGGAATGTCATCTTTATCGTTGGCGGAGGCTTGGCCATTTCAGATGGAGCTCGAGTATCCGGTCTTTCAGAATGGATTGGACAAAGGCTAAATATCTTGGAAGCACTGTCACCTCCTATCATACTTTTGGTCCTCCTAGTCACAATTTCTGTTTTTACTGAATTTATGTCAAATGCTGCCACAGTTAGTATTCTGACACCAATATTAATAGCACTGGTAAGGTCAAACTTTTACACACATTTCGTTATTTGAATTTTATCTTAATTTTTTTTACCTTGTCTGCATTTTCAGTCAAAGCGACTTGACCTCCATCCACTGTATTTGACCCTTCCGGGTGCAATTGCCTGTCAGTATGCCTTTGTCCTACCTACTTCTAATCCACCGAATGCTATAGTGTTTAGTGCAGGCGGAATGCGAATGAAAGATATGGCTAAAGCGGGTATTTTCCTAAATTTTGCCTGCGTAAGTGTTTTGTATTTGGTTCATTTATCATGGGGAGATTACGTCATGTTTCAGTACTCGTAAGTATACGTATCCAAACATTACACATAATAATTGATCTTGAGATAAAAACGAGGCAAAACAATCCACCTGCAAGGAAAAGCCGAATAGTTTTCCGTAGAAGTGTTTTGCAATTATCTTCTTGTAAAAGCCAGATCTTGTGACCCCACCAATCAAATTGGTGTCGCTCTTTAAAGAACACTCTGCGCAATCTGACCCACTTGCCTCTCAAGTCATTAGTAATAAACCATCTCCTTTTTTTTTATAGCGGTATCAATAAATAATACCGCTAACCAATTATTGGTTACGTAAACCTCGTATTAGTGTTATGAAATAAATCAAATGTTGTGTAAAATCTGCAACTCAATTTTAAGTTACCATGGAAATCAAAAAGTGAATATCATTTTAAATTATATCAAATAAAATTAGCCGTTAGATCATTGAATTCTATGTCGTCACCGTTAAAGCGCTGATACGTATTTGATTAACATAATGTCGCCGCAAATTATTAGTACAGTTATGATATTGTTGATTGGATTGGCTTCCGGAGTGAAACATGTTCAATTTGAAGAACGTTGTGGTCCAGAAGATACCTGTGACAAAAACAATGGTCTCTATTGTGACACCGAAAAGAAAATTTGCCTTTGCTCAGAAGCCGCTTCTTGGGTTAAAGATTTCGGTGATGATTTCCATTGTCGGGTACAGGTCGGCAAAAAATGTGGCCGTTCCTTGACTTCACCCAAGTGTGAACAAGGACTTCACTGTGAACCGGTCAAAGAAGGTTGGTCACCTCGGGCCTTAATTGAACTTTTTGATTTGATATCCTTTTCATTTCCTTTAGGTGATTTGTCAGAAACTATTTGCAAGTGTCCAGATGGGGAAGTATGTTTGAGCGGAAAAAGTAACAAGGAAGGTGGTAGCGACGCTTCTAGAACTGGACCCGGAGTAAATCTCTTGATGATCACCTTCATTGGATCGCTCCTTGTCGTCCTGGCTCATTTCTAAGCAAACTTATTGAAACCATAGAAATCATATAAATTGCGACATGACTGTGATCTCGATTAGTAAAATGTCACGCGTAAAGGGATTTAACGTATTTCAAAATTCATATCTCTTTGTAAAGCTCTCTAAGCCTTTTATCAAGTCCAAAGTCTTCTAGAATCTTGTTTTCCATTTAAACTAATTACTAATGTGATTGTTATTTGAACGGTCAAAACCTATCTTGGTGTCCAGCGTTAACCGGATGTACAAATTAACTTTTGAATTTTCAATAAAACAAGATGCCTCGAATTTTTGCTCGCAAGATGACTTCTTCAAAAGTCAACTGTTGCGGAAGGACTTTTGGCAATGTGTTTTTTTTTATAAATAAGTTTATTTTTCCATTTAAATATACTGAAGTGAGATGAAAAAACTGAGGCAATTTTTATGATTAAACGATTGACGTGAACTGGATTAATATTTTTGACAAGCTAAACTAAACTACGCATTCAATTTGATATAACATTCTTTTTTTTTAAATGTGGGCCGATTACATTTGAGTTTTAGGGGAATACCTCAATTGGATCAGCGTTGTATCCTCTACAGATTTCGAACTGATTACGTTAAAACTGATTAAAAAGTAATTAACATTTTCGTTTACTACACTTGATATGGGATAAAAACATGGGAATTTTATAGACAAGTTCGCATTGTTTTATCAGTGTCAAACTTTAACAAAAACCCAAGGCTTACCCGAAAAAATTTCTTGGAAAAAAAATGTTCAAAATGGGAGTGAAAAAAATTCCAACAATGAAAAATTGGAAGTTTATATTTGCTATTACTGTTCCGTTTCTCCTTTTACCAATTGCATTTCTTGGAGAATCGGAAATCGACTCACAAGTAAGTCCGTAAAAAACAAATTATTTTAATATCAATTAAAATAACTTATTTTTATTTAAAAGTGTATTTCTTTTGAATATTTTTTAACTTCAATCGAATTTTCCAGAGGTTCAAATGTGCGTACGTGATAATTCTCATGGGTCTCTTCTGGATGCTGGAAATCCTTTCGCTTGCAGTCACAGCCTTCTTCCCAGTCGTTTTATTTCCACTTATGGGTATCCAATCAACGGCTGATGTTGTACCAAATTACATGAAAGAAACTCAAATGATGTTCATTGGTGGAATTACTCTCGCACTTGCGCTTCAATACAGTGGACTTCACAAACGAATAGCTCTTCGAATCATGATGATCATTGGTACCAGTCCTTGGCGTCTACTACTTGGAATCCTTGTCACGACTACACTTCTAAGTTGTATCATTGTTGTTAATACGGCTGTTGCAGCAATGATGGCTCCAATTGTGACAGGATTAATTGAAGGTCTTGGTAATTCAATGGGGGCGAAGAAGAAACAAGAACTTCGGATAGCTTTTCTGCTGGCCGTTGCGTACGGTGCGAACATCGGTGGAACTGCTACAATTATCGGGTCACAGCCTGCCATCATTTACAAAGATTTAATTGAGGCGTGAGTAGTTTTCGCCAAATGCTTCATTTCTCTCAACTAAAATTAATACAATAACAAAAATATTTCGTAAATTAAGAACCGGCACTTATAATCTATTGATTTTTTATTACAGAGAAAACGTGGGTCAAGATGGAAAATATTTGGATCTGAACTTTCTCACCTATTCTGCCTACAGCATGCCAAGCGCGGCAATTATTCTGGTCCTCATGTGGCTGGTTATCGGTGCGGTTAACCTAGGATTTAACAAAGAGTCGAACAATGAAAAGTCACCAACAAAAAGTATAGGATCGGCTGACAGCGAAGCAGCATTGGAAGAGTTAGATGCTTCGGCATCCACCACGTCCACGTCTACCGTCGACGTCGAAGAGGCAATGGGAGACAACCTGCGAGCAAAGTACAAAGAATTAGGGTCAATGACCTTTCATGAAATAGCAGTATGTATCATTACTTGCGTTAGCAGTTACACTTTGGTTTACACGTGAACCACAAATTTTTCCCGGATGGTTATCTCTTTTCCCCGAAGATATCAAAATCGGTGACTCAGCAGTTGCTATTGGTGCCACCCTACTACTTTTTATAATCCCACAAAAATTGGCCTATTTTCATCGCAAGTATATTGGACAAGGGGAAACCCTAATGACATGGAAGTACGTCCAGGAAAACTTTCCATGGAACGTAATCTTCATAGTTGGTGGTGGACTTGCCATCTCTGACGGAGCGGAAGCGTCAGGTCTGTCAACATGGATAGGTGAACAAATGATGGGACTTCAAACTCTGTCACGTCCATTAATTCTTCTAGTACTGCTCCTTGCCTTGTCAGTTTTTACTGAATTTATGTCAAATACAGCCTCAGTTTAGTTTACTCACACCTATTCTAATTGACCTTTCAAAACAATTGGATATACATCCTCTGTATTTGACTCTTCCGGGAGCAATTGCTTGTCAGTACGCTTTTGTTTTTCCAACATCAAATCCCCCCAATGCTATTGTCTTTAGTGCTGGAGGTATGCGGATAATTGACATGGCAAAAACTGGAATTATACTTAACTTTGTATGTGTAACAGTTCTTTACATTATGAACTTGACCTGGGGAGAATACGTTTTGTTTAACTATAGAAATTATGAATATCCAGTAAATACCACGGTAGTAACTACCATGGTATTCTAGTTTTTAAGGTTAGGTTAGGAAATTACAGAAATATAAGTTTTGTATTATAAGAAAATGTAATAGAAATAAGGTTAATCAAACGGATCTCGAAGTCTCGTCTCGACTCTCGAAGCATTAAACTTCATCCTTGGAAGTCATAATTGGGATGAACCACTAAAATGGAATCTTCTTCCTCCGCAGCTTCCCTTCCAAGACCGGGTGTTACAAGTTTTAAGATGGCCTTATCCTATAAGAAAAAAAACAAGCGAAATCTGAAAAACGACAGATTACGGTTAACATTTGTACTACATTTGCAAAGTAAAAAAAATGACACTTGATAAATACTTGTTGAAAAAAGTTATTAATGAAAACTCAAAACCTTTAGAAAAAATTCGTAAACTCTAATTTGCTTCAAAGGTAAAAAAACACGTAAATTTCACTACACACACAAAATAAGAACACCTTCAGTTTAAAATCTTACCATCGTAACTAGACGTTCCAAAATCTTCTCAACCAATGCCTTCTTCTCAACTAATTCCGCTTCAGAATCAATATCATCCTCAATCTCACTCAAATACCAATTGACAATAGCACTACGACGAAGTCCATATTCTGTCGCACCGGAACTTTCAAGCCGATCTTCTTCCCTACGCATGTAATGCAATAGTACATTGGAAATGGCCCGGTATTCATCGTAATTCAGCTTTATCTTCTTTCTTCCTCTTCCAGATGCTTCTGTACCGGCTTCAGATCCCAATATGCTTTCGGCTGCGCTTCGAGGTGCATTGGTGCGTCGTCGAGGTTGCGAAGAGTCAATAGTTGTTTCGTCCAACTCTGCATCTTGAACATCCATATCTTCTTCACTCATATTTGCTGCCATTCCTTCCTCGCCAATTTCTTCATCGTCGCCGTCATTCGTTTCTGGCTCGTCCTCGTTTTGTTCAAACTCAACTTCCTTTTGATTGACACGGATGATAGATTTGTTAATGAGACGATATGCTTCCTCCACGTGTTTCAATTCAACCTAACAAAAATTGTGAAGAAATATTAGAATTTAGGAACACCCACCCTAGCGTTATGCCTAAAATAAATATCAAACACAACAATAACTAGTACTTTTAATATGTGTCTAGTATCACTATTTTCCTTACAACATCGCTCAAGTGAAGGCGTNCTAACGAAAATTGTGAAGAAATATTAGAATTTAGGAACACCCACCCTAGCGTTATGCCTAAAATAAATATCAAACACAACAATAACTAGTACTTTTAATATGTGTCTAGTATCACTCTTTTCCTTACAACATCGCTCAAGTGAAGGCGTGCAAAAGCTTCAGAAAGACGCACCATGCTCTCCAATTGACGTACAGTAACTCGATTCGAGGCTTTCTTGGAAGCACCAGTATCACGTTGTCGTAAAACTTTGTAGTAGTGTACTAGTCGCTTGGCAGCTTCCTGTTGGAGGTTATTGGCCTTATAAAATACTAGTATTTCGGCATTTGGCGCTTCGCGCCATTTTTTTTATTAGAAATGAAGCAAAAGACTCCCCACGTCGCGTCGACCTCTCCCAAAAAAATTTTTTTTGATTAATTTTTTTGTACCATTCAAATCTTCAATAGAAAATTTTTTGGTAAAAATTTCCCAACTTTATCAAAGAGAATAATTCGAAAATGAATTAATGAGTGAATATAGTCGCTACTTGTCTTACTTTTCCTATCTGTGGTTTAAATTGACGAGCGAACATAATGTAACGCAAAACTTCATCATGTGTATAAACTCGATTGCTCGAATCTTGTCGGCGAGCGTGCAAATCAACAATTTTCCGAGCAATGGCATAATCATGAACCTAAATAACAAAACGAGGTTAGAAAATAACAGAATATTTAACACCTTTCGAATAATTTTCTCTTTACCTCGTTGGCTTCATCAGTTAGAACGAAAAAGAGATCAAATCGTGAAATAATAGGAGCTTCCATGTTTACATTGTCGCGAAGGGATTTATTCGTACTATATTTCCCACCTTTAGGATTAGCAGCGGCAAGAATGGACGTTCGGGCATTGAGAGTAGCTTTAATGCCCGCCTGTAAACAAAAGCAAGTATATTTTGAGTTACGTAAATAATAGGAGCTTCCATGTTCACATTGTCGCGAAGAGATTTATTCGTACTATATTTCCCACCTTTAGGATTAGCAGCGGCAAGAATGGACGTTCGGGCATTGAGAGTAGCTTTAATGCCCGCCTGTAAACAAAAGCAAGTATACATTTTTAGTTACGAACACCATTTCTATTTTCATTCGCAAGTTTCATTGCAACTCTGCACTAATTTAAAGCAACACATACTTTTGTGATTGAAATAGTCTGCTGCTCCATGGCTTCGTGAATGGCGACTTGGTCCTTAGCATCCATTTTATTCAAATTCGTCAATGCAACATACTCCGTTGTCGGCTAACATAAGAGCTCCTGCCTCGATGACAAATTCGTACGATTCTTCGTCCTTAACAACAGCAGCGGTGAGACCAGCAGCACTGGAAGCTTTGCCTGAAGTGTAGACTGATCTGGGATTAAATTCGGCTATCTAAATGACAAATCCAGAAATCATTTACTAACCAACAGTCACAGTGGGTTGTTTTGTCACACAAAGTAACTCATTTACCTGTCTAAGGAACTGAGATTTAGCTGTACTGGGATCACCCACAATACAAACGTTGATATCTCCTCGAAGCGATGTTCCTTCTTCTGTAACTTTCGGAACTCCGCCAAAAAGCTGCAACAAAATTCCTTGTTTCACATCGGGGTTTCCGTGAATGGTTGGAAAAAGACTTTCGGTTAAATTCGTATATAAAAACTTGTCTTTTGACATTTCTAAAAAGTCGATTCCATTCATGACGACTCATCTGTTTTTCCATAGCCTCCAGAGTAGATTCCTCAATTTCCCAGTCTCCATTAGCAAACTAAAATAATAATCATTTACTCAATTTTTTCTCCGGGAATTTCAAGTTTCCGTGTATTACCTTTTTGTTACTTGGCTGAATATTACAAGCGAGAAACGCCAATCGGTAATGAAGTTCACGGACACCCAATTCTTTGAGTCCCGTTACACCCTCAGTATCATTGGCTCCTTCCGGCTGAAATAGTATCACAAGCATATCATTCCTTCGATTTTGGGCGATTCATTATATTAGAAGATCCGAAAATCATAGGTTGATTTTTTTATTCCATTACCTGTTGTCGATTTCGAGTTACCGATCTTCCTGCAACGGCTTCTAGACTCAATGATCCTACATCTGGAACTACAATTAAGGTACCAATGAAGTCACAACGATCACCAGCTTGACAGGATTCAACAGCCTCTGCATGCACAATTACTTCCAAACTACAGATAAGCGTTATTTTAATTAAACGGATCTCGGTTTGTATGCATCCGGGAAAATACCTTCGTGGAATCGACCCTCGTGGTAGTTCCGCTTGCGTTTCCTGAACTCGAATTTTTTGAAAGTCAACGAAAGTAGACTGTTCTGGATTTAATTCAAAACGTCGTTTGTTTTGGCATTCAGGATTGGTACATATCGTTGGCAGTGTGTACTGCAAAAAATAAATTCATGGTTTATTTTATGGGTTCTGTTCGTGTGCCTTTAATACTATTTGAAAAGAACAAATTAAATAGAAACTCACTTTGAACTGTTGTAACAACGTCCTTGACAATACTATTACATTCTTCACATGAGAAAGTTCCTCGTGTGAGTTCGGGGTGCACTGGATGTGTTCGGACAACCTAAATACAAGTATTGATGATTAATTTGTTAATTTTCTCAGTGTTAGTAAAATAGTATTTCAAGGTTTCGCACTTACTTGACCTGAGATTCGAATCAATAGTTCCGATTTTATGAGTTGATAACTCTCGAACTTTCAGACGAGATGGTACATTTTCAAACGCCACGTAAAATTCTTTTTTACTAATTTCTGGCCCAGAATCCACGTGATCTCTTATAAAAAGCTTCACTGCACGACACAAATAATTGTATACCCTGTGTAGCAATTAACAAAGTAAAAGAATAATCGATTTTCAGTCCGATATTTCTTTTAATTCAACTCAATGTAAGTACCTATAATAATTTTCGGTAATGGTACTGGCGAGTTCTTGACTGAATGCCTGCACTTCACCATAATCCACCTTCAATAGGTTTTTTGACATGTCCTTGAGACTCTGAGCCTGTTCCAAGTATTTCATTTCATTTGTCTCTGGATCGATTCTGTAAAATCAAAATCTAATTCGAATGAACAAAATCACCTTGATTAATCACTAAGTTCAAAGATCTTTGAAAACTCACGCCTCTAGAAATGTTTGAAACTGCTTTTGAGTACGATCTCCAAGTTCATCCAGGATTTGGGCTTGACCTGTTTGAATATCGGCAACATCCATGGCTAACCTTATTGGCTAACCTAACGCTAACAATTATTAAAATATTCACTCAATCTAAATAACTCGTTCTGGCAAGTATCCGTGACCGTGATCGTGAGTTCGTCACAACTTCACGAGCGAAATTCCTTTGTTTATTCCACTACTCTTTGATGTTATCAATTTTCAGCTGCTTGAATTACTTCCACTTCCACTTCCACTTCACTCTAAAACAGCACTACTGCACAATGTAAAATCCTAAAAAAATCGAGGGAAAGCCGATTGCCGCCTTCAAATTTGACCGTCTGCCTTAGTTAAGGCTCGAATCGCTAGATGGTAGACTTTATCTTTTTCAAATGTCTTAAGTAAACGCTCCTTTTTTGTAAACCACTTAAAAGCACCAAATCCACTTTTGTATTTGTAGAATTTGTGGTCCACAAAAGATTTTATTCGTCAAAAGTCACAAGATACTCTCTTAAAATACTGCGAGAGGACGTGGGAAGTCTTAAGTTATCAGCTGACTTGTAAAAAAAACGCCTAACCGGTCACTCTCACTCTGTCAAAAACAATTAAACACGAAGACTTCTACGTTTTAACTTTTTTTGTTAAATGCTGTGTAGTTAGGCAACTTAAGTGCTTACTTCTGATTTCAGTTTAACTTCATGTGCTTTGTGTGTGTAAGTGTAACTCTCACGTCAGGATGAACTTCATTCAACAGGTAGGTAATACATTGAAATTACAGTACATTGTTTTTGTTTCATGAACCTAAAAGAAGTGCATTTATTACGAAAGCGTAGTTTATTTTAATAGAAAAAAACGTTTCTTAAAAAAAAATGCTAAAGTTTTTGAAGAGGCTTACGAGTCAGGTCGCTTTCGAGTTGAAGTTGAATCGAATTTACTAACCTCAAGATTTAGGTTATTCACTTTTGCCACGGGGGTAGCACTTGGATTCTTAAAAAAGTTTACGCTTTGTTTAAAAAACTTTTCTTTTCTCTAACTTTTCAGATTCTTTTCGTCCTTGTCCTGGCCTTGACTCTGCCCACTAATTCTGCCAAAAATCAAAGGAGTAGTGGAAACAAAAGGATTAATGAACTTAAAGACATCAAGGAATGGAAGCAACTCATCAAAACCAAAACAAACGTACTTATTTACTTTGGTCGTGATGGAATTTTGAATCCAAATATGAACACGTACAAAGTTCTAGTAGAAAGTACTGAAGCCATTCGAGGTTTCGGTAGTATTGCTGTAGTTGACTGTACAACCAAGTGAGTTCTAAAAATATTTTCTAAAATTCTCTTTTAGTTTTACAATAATTTGTCATCACAACCACATGATATAAAAACGAACCGTGTTTATGGTTTGTTTTGTTTGGTAAATGAATTGTTTTGTTCAAAACTTGAATTTTCGCAAAAAGTCAAAGTACGTGTTAAAAACGTTTTCGATTAAAACCAAGTCACACGGTTCAAAATGCCACCAAAACGAATGCCATCAAAAGGACGAGGAAAGAAGAAGAACAAGAAAGGTATAAAAATGCATGACTTTTGACCTAGCATATTTCATTACATTACAGAAGCGGTTAAAACTATTAAACTCCAAATTGAATTTAGATGCAAAAGGAAAGCGTGGAAAGAAAGGAAAAGTCAAAGAAAAGAAAATTCCGAAAAAATATGTCGGCTTCACTTTTGACGGTATTAATATTTACCACAAACGGAGAGAGGAGCTGGAATTTGTGGCTGAAACACTTCGAAGTCAAATCGACAAAGAACGAACGGAACGTATCAAATTTCAAATGGAACGGGACTTATTTGCGGAACTGAATAGTCTCTACTTGTTACGTCTGAAAGAACTTCGAGTAAGACTTCGAGAAAATTTAGATTTTTCATTGGTTTGATAATTTTTTTTGTCAATTTTCTTGACCTTTTAAGGTCAAACGTGAATGGAACACTTCTATGATCAACCGAATGAATCAAGACGTTGAAGATCAAAATGTTATCAAATCTCAAGAAGCCAAACATTTTCGATATGAATCACAACTTATGCTCAGTGC
>JABASK010000999.1:0-11038 GCA_019776465.1 Rambutanura hunanensis | reverse complement strand
GAATTTTCGGTAGAGAATTTTACCCTATTGTCTTTTACCTTCCTAGATTTTGAGTGTCTAAATGTCTCTCGAAAGAACTTCGGTGACCCCGTTGACTTGTCGTAAAGTACCTTCTTCTCCGCGTGAATTTTTTGCAAAATTGTACGAAACTAGTGCAACTTCAACGGATTTTGGAGAAGTACCTCGGATGCAATTTGCAACAACGCTGGAACCTACTCCTCCAGAACCGATACGAGACGATGTCAATTCTTTTTGGCCATCAATGGCCGCAGCAGCAGCACAACTTCAGCTCAATTTTGTATATAACTTGACAACTTTCAATCCTGCTGCGGAAAGACTAGTGCGAACTGGAAGTGATACGCTTCCATCTGATTCCTCAACAATTCCAGATTCCTCAACTATATCACCTTTTCAAATTCCACCAGCATTCAACAATTTTTGTAAGTTTTTTGTTTTCCTTAAATTAAAAATTTTGAAATTTAACAAAAAACTTTATCATTCTCATTCACTTTTCAAATTAACTCGCACCAATAACCTTGCACTCCTGTCAACCTGCAAAATATTAAAATTAAACTTTGATTTAAACTAATTTGTGAAAAACAACTTCTAAATAATCTAAAAATTTTAGTTATGTAAATCTATCTTCTATTGCTAAATAATTACAATGGCTTCTTATTGTGGCATCTAAGTTGTGATTTGACATGTCATTCCTAAATTATTCCAGAACTTCCAGTCTTATGAAAATTTTAACTTGGGAAAGTAAATAGAAATGAACATTAATTCGTACTGTAGCTTAATAACCTTACAATTAGTTATTAAGAGGGTTGGTTACTCTGAGCCCATTTTGAACGCATCTTGATAGAATTATCCCCTCAATTTCCAATTTACCCGAATAACCCGCACGCTCCGTTTTTTTTTTCTTTTTTTTTTTGTTGAAAACACGTGTATTGAGGTAGAACTTTTCCCATCAGAAACTCGGAAGATCAGCGTAGAGATGATCTTTCATGTATCAATGTTCTATATTGTTATGCCCTTGTATTCATTAGAGACTAAAAGTGGTTAAGGAGGGGCAGGATTAAAGGTGTTGGACACAAATACTTGAAACACGCATAGAACTGAACACACTTTTGAGTATACTAGGAATATCTCCCGGGTTTTTTGGTCCTGAATTTCGTGTCAATTTCACATTAGATAAGAAAAGTAATAGAAAACTCTTTTAAGACCCCATTTCATACAAGGGCTACACGCTAATTGGATAACTACATTTTTATCTAAAGAATCACTTCACGCAACAAGCAACAGCGCACGCAAACCATATAGTCTTTTTAAAAACATCTTATATTAGAAAATATTATTTTTTAGCATATAATGTCGTTTAAAAATATGAAGACAGTAATACTTTTTTCTCTAAAAAAAGTAGGTATAAATAATTCCTAATTATAATTACTATAAATCTATGAATTTTTCGAGGGTTTCTAGTTTTCTAAAAAATTAAAATTATTTCCAAAAAAATTTTCTGTTAAACTTATTTACGCTAACTTCCGGTTCCGGTACGGGGGGTGGAGAAAATGATGATTCTATGCCGTTAATTCAGTTAATTAATTATCATTCACTCAACTGTGCTTAAGTCTCATTTTGGGGCTCATTTCCCCCTCATTGAACAAGAACCAAAAGAATTTGAACGAATTAGTCACAAACTGCTTAAGTTCCCACTAAACACTTATTTTTTAACAATAGCATAATGGGTAGGTAAGAGGAAGTGGGAAATGTATTATACAAATGATCGATCATGCGAAAAGTAACAAGTTTCATGGTAACTGAAAGTGATCTAAAAATGCTGTGAATTTTTGTTTAAGTTATCGATTTTGAAAAGATCTTTTAGTAAATTAGGATATTAAAATTGATTCAATTTCATGTCAGTGTGAAGTCTTTCACTTTTAAAGTTTTGAATTTCAGTAGTTCGAAAGCGTCGCCGTGACGGTCGAGTTCGGTAGACAACGAACAACTTTTAGCAGTAATCAGACAGTGTCACTCGAAATAGAATTTCAAAGGACAGAATATATCTCAAGGTCAAGAAGATGTGAACTGGCTCAACGATTAGCTTTGAGTGAAACGCAGGTGAAAATTTACAAATTCAACAATAAAATTTTCGAAGTTGAATTCACATAAACTGAATAAAATTATAATTATAATTTGAATAAATGGAAGGTAATTCTTAATTTCTTCTACTTTTCTTATATACTATTTCTTCCAGATTAAAATTTGGTTCCAAAATCGTAGAGCAAAAGACAAGCGCCTAGAGAAGGCACAAATGGATCAACAGGTTGGGAATTTCACTAAATCTGTCCATTTTGTTTATTTTGAATAAACCTCTGGAAAAATTTAAATGTGATCATTAAAATCCTATTAATTTTATAAGGTTCTTCAATCTTTTCAATTGCTACGAAGCCTCAACTTATAAATGAAACTTTCTTTCAACTGAAATATCAAAGTAGTCTTGTGCTGGACTCTCCGATTCGACGTACTTCGAGTGGAACAAAAAAATTATTCAGGTTTAACATTTTCTCAGTTATTATTTGTATTCACTATTCAAAAGTCAGAGAGTCACAAGAAGGCTGAGGAAACAGCTTAATAATGAAATGAATCCTAAAGTCCTTCTAGCGCGACTTACGGGCTCTAGAAAATAGACTTACGACTTCAAATTCTTAATTTGATTCCATAATAAAAGTTTTGTGTGACTGTGTTGTCTAATTTTAATAAGCTACTCGATTTTTTTTGAATGAATCGTCTCTCTTCTAAAAAGCTTTAGGTAAGTGTCTGGGAACAATTTCAGCTGCGACATTCACTAATGTATAGAGCAGTCCTTGCCGTTTATACGTAGAATTGTACCCAAGCTATAGAGGCCTGTATCTTCAATACTTTAATTTCCACCTACACACTAAATGAGTTTAGCGTTTTTGAAGTGGAAATGGACATATTTTTCAAGTAATTTCGTAATTTGCGGATATATTTTGTATGGTATCAATTTCGTAAAGAGTAAATTCATGAGTACAATTTTAAGGACATACAGCCCATCCTTTTAGAATCCGTGAAAGTGACAATGATAAAAACTTTCTCCTTGTTCACAAAAGTCTTATTTTAGAACAAACACTCTATCCGATGTTCCAACTCAAAAATTACTTTGTTCTAAAGTTTTGATTTAACAATATCAATCAATAGATTACAAAAATCATATTAAACTTTTGTAATATTGATTAACAGTTCAAATATATTTTAATTTTTTTTCACAATCGTCATACAATTTCAATCTTGTAAACATTTATTTGATTCACATCTTTCACTCGCCACTTTTGCTATCATCCTATTTTAGTCCCAAGTTTTACTTTCTGTTCATTGAGATTTCATAGAAATAATTTAACATGCGCTCGTAGTCTGCAAACGTTCAAACAAAAGTTCGAAGCCACAGCAAATCTGCTGACTTTTTTGTGACAATCCTAGCGTGCAATAAAATTATTAAAGGCTTAAAAAATAAAAGGAATTATTTTACAGTAAGTTATTGTTGATTTTATTCTTTCAAAAGTGTTGCCGAAATCGTTGGTCTAAGGAACCGTGGACGAATCAGGCCATTTCCTGGACTCATTGAAAAATGGTAACGTTCATGGTTGTGACGACGCCACACGTCGTGCGACAAAGGTCCAAACAGTTTTTCAGGTTCGCTTCTTCCATCTCGTATTCGATACATCCTAAAAAAAGACTCTTTTGTTGAATTAATCAAATACACAAATCAATTTTATAAGTCACGTGTCTTGAATTAAGTTAAAAAAGATGCTTTTAGATTAAACGCACAAGCGTCTTAAAGTTTAGAGTTATGTTCTGTTGCTCTATAGCTTTGTTTACTAATGTTAGCTCTTATTGGAGTAGATCTTTTTATCCTGTATCCACTTACACTCCATTTGCCACTACTGTTTTTGGATAAGTACTCACTCCGTAGGCCAAGGCGTCACTGAATTTCAACCTGTTGATTACAAAAATTATCTGTAGGCGCAATCCACAGTGGGAATATTTAGCTAAAATTAATATCGAGTAAAATTTACCAAAAGTTTGAAATAGTGCGACAGCTGTCCACTACTGCAGAATTCCTATGAATTGACTCCAAAGCAAAAGGAAACGAAGTCTTGCTGCGCCGTTTACCAGAGGTACTTCAAAAAACAAATTTGAAATTACTGAACTGTACAAGTTTACACTTGAAAGTTTACAAAAAATAATTTTTTAAATGTGTGCTGTTCAATCTTACAAGTCTTTTAAGGTGGTCATCGCCAAGGGCGTTGGTGGTGGTTGATAAAACCGCAGCGACGACGGTTCTAATTGCGTTTTGTTCTCATCAGCAATTATTTCACTATCAGATGAAATTTTATAATCGCTGCCGAACCGCTCTTTGAAATTTATCATCAAATTTTCAACTTCATCAGTCCAAAATGGTGTCGTTGTTGAACCGGAAACAGTTGAGGAACTTTTGGTTAAGGACTGTAACTGACCAACAGTAAAAAATTGTAATGAAAATTCTAAGTTTCATGAAAGTAATTTTGAGTAATCGTTGATTTCTTACAAATTGAACCATCGCTGGGTCACTGAGAGGATACTGCTCGGTGATTGGAACTTCAGGCAGAGCTTCTTTAACTTTGGCGCTAAATCGTTTCCAATCTTCAATTTTATCCTTGCGCTCGACTTTTTTCATCAAGTTTGGCTCGCTCTCCGATTTTCATCCGAAGTAGTTTTTTCAGTGTACGAACATTTTCCTCAGCTTGAGTGAAATCTAGCTCGGCTTGTTCACAAGCGATTTTGCTGATAGTACAATCTGCCTCTTTGCATTCTTTCCGTTCGAGTAAATTCTTTGTTTTTGCGTGCGCTGCTCGTAATTGACGCTCTTTTAACTCAAGATCAAGTTGGCATAACTTTAGTCCTGACGACACAGACGCTTCGTTTTGCCGTAGTTCAACCAAACGTGAAGTCATAAAGTTGATTTCTACTTCTAGCGATTCTCGTTCTTGGCACTCGTCTTCATATCGGCTTGAAATTTTTTGTACTTCATCATTTTCTGCTCGAAACGTGTCAACCGCTTCCCCATCGCCACCACCAACACCTGTTAAACGATTCACCGTTTTTCTTTTAAAAAAATTACAATTTTTTTAGAAATTTATTTTACATTGTTTCCAATCTTTTGTCATGCATTCTTCCAGCCTGACCTTCATCGTCGACTCACGTTCCTTGGCAAATTCCAAAAGTACTTTTTTCTCCTCTAGAATTGATCCTAGTTTTTTAATTCTATCTTGACTTTGCGCTGCCAAGCGACTGGTCCATTTCTGTGTTTCAATTTCATTTTCGAAGTGTTTCTACATCTTCGGCCAAAAATTCTGTCATTAGTTGACTTTCATCAGCGTCTTTCTTAGCCGAGTCAAATTCTAGTTCTAGGTGGTTCCACGCGAAACACTTTTCATCACGGACTCTTTTTGCGATTAAGCGTTTTACCTCTGCGGTCGCCACATCACTGTTGAGCAATTCAATCAAACCTTGAATAATTTTCAACTCGTGATGTGGAGTCCTCTTATCACACGCAGATGACGAGACTGATCCACGAGCCTTCCTTGAAATCAATGTAGTAGCCATTTTGAACAAAAATGAAAATAGTATCGTAGTCGATTGAAAATCATAATAAAATTTTGAAAATTCTCCATAAACATTGTTTCTAATCTTGTTTACGCAAAATCAGCAGTTTCCATGGAATCTAAGGGAGCATGAAATACTCTATTATTTTAATAAAATAAAATAAAACGTACCAACAACGCAAACGTATTTCAGAGTTTGCTCTAGAAAATGCCTAATACTGATTAACCAAGAATGATATTTTCAAATCGGAAGTTAGATGAAACGTAACATTACCAATCTTACTAAATAGTGTTAGTACAACGCTGACAAGTAATTATTAACTAAGCCTTCAGAATCCACCTCATAGTACAAGAAACATAAATTTTTCTGACAAACTGCAAACAAAACTAACTAATCATGTTCCTAGAAATTTATCCTTGAGAATTTCCAAATGTCAAACCTTCTTAAGTTTACCTTTATGTGGAGAGTGGACGTTGAATTATTTATTAACCACTTTTTAATTTAATAGTACTTGATTAGAGAATTAGACTTAACCAATTTGTGTGAAACCGCACAGGAAGTAACTAAATTAGTTGCACAATAAATTAAAAATAGCATTTTAGAAGAAGCCTTCATTTCCCAGGTGAGCTAGTATTCTACATCATTTAGTACACAAAGGTCGTCATTCTGTGACAAGTAAGTAGTTTCGCTCAAAAAATTATATATTAACGAAAACTGACGGCAGACTGACAAATTCAAATAAATTTATTTTCATGGTTTGAGCGTAACACAAATATTAGCTAACGGGATCTTTAACAAAAAACTATTTGGTTTAAAATAAATTCTAGCGAACTCTGGCTTAATTAGCATAGGTTATGTTTACTTTCAACATTAATTTTTCAAAAGTTTAAAAAAAAATTATTATTTAAAAATCATTATTTAAAAAAAAAATTTTGCCAATCTTCGCAGCCAGAATTTAACGTTACCGGGTACATTCAACGAGTCTGGGCTTCAAGTGTAGAATGGCTTCCACCAATTTAGTCTTCGTCTTCATGACTTTTCTTGTGGCTGGAATTCATGAACAAGGTAACGGATTTTCCTGGATTTCGAGTAAATTCTAACAAATTTCACTGCTACAGTTTATCTTATATTTTATTTAATATTTAATGTTACGTCAGGGCACGGAGTCTCGGGAGCTATTGTCAATGTCATCGTCGGACCATTACTCGAGTACTATCCCAAATATCTCGAGATCAACGTTGGAGATACAGTATCGTGGAAATGTAACAAAATTTAGCAAATTTATTGTATAAATCCTAAACTAAAGTTAACAGGTAACTTTTTTAATACTGCAGGGGCATATCCCGACGTTCCTGGAGTTGTTCCCCACACCGTGACCAGATCCCTCACCTTCGAGGACAAGTGTGAATATATCGATGATTTAGAGAAAGCAGGGCGTGGAGTTGACTTTCACACGGGATTTCAAGTGTCTGGATTTGAATACAGCGTTACTTTTACCAAACCGGTAAGTAGAATTGCTTAAATTCCTATCATTTCCTGTGATTATGAAATCCTTGAGATGATTTCACTATGGTTCGGGGTTTTCTCGCCATATCGCAGTGCGATCTGCAATTTTTGTCGCGTTTTTTTTTGTTTAATTTGACCTCTACACAGGTGTATTTCACCAACCAGTTTGTCTTTAAGTAAATTTTCCTGTTTATATCTCAACCTTCACTTTTTTTTCTCTTTTTTTTTTCTTGATTATCTGCAATAGGAACTCATTACGTACCATTGCGAGACCACTGGAATAACAGGTGCCAATTGTTTACTTGGAATGTGGGGTCAAATCAATGTCGTGCCTTCAGGTGCTCGGACTGAAATTATTGATTTGAGCAAATACAAGTTGTCACCAGGTATTGCTACGGATGTTGTCATGTCCACACCCATGGTCAAAAACTTTGTAACGGGAGTTGGACAAGAACTTCTTAGCAACTGGGGTTAAGCCTTACTCATTTTTGTTCACAACCGAGATAGAATTTCGAAATAAAAAGAAAGCGAGAGCTTAAATTCCAAAAATCGTTCTTTTCGTCTTGAGAATTACTTTGGTTGCAACCAGTTGCAGTAAGAAATTATAATACTCCTGTACCCCTTCCGTAACCAAGCTATTTTTTTATTTTGCATTTTAATTGTATTAATATACATGAACACGAACTAATATGGGGCATGGCATATTAGGTGTAAAGAACACTTTTGAATATCCTTATTCCAGTTCGCCGTAATTGTCTTTGAGTTTCAATTCACTTCGTCTGATCAATTTTTAGTGCAAGTCTAGAATGAAGAGCAGAACATTGTTTCAACGTATTCAGTTAGTAATTAATATAATATTATTAATTAATCATTTTCTAGAAAGAATTATTTAAGATTCTAGGATAACGACTTAAAATATAACTCACCATATAGTTAAATGCTTCCATCGTACAATTGTCAAATTTGACTGCATTGTCACATCCAACTTTTTCTTCACTAATTCCATGACCTTTTTAAAAGAACCTTTCAGCTGCAAGTTTTTAAATTGATTTGAGATTTTATTAGTCAAATTTCATTACCATACTCGTGGAAGCACTTTTTCCATATTTTATGGGCCATTTTCTGGTACTCCGGTGGAACAATTGCTTTGTTATACTCTTTAAAAATTTTCATGGTTGTATATCCTTCTGAATTAAACTAAAAAGAAATCATTATTAAAGTAAACAGTAACTGAGAGACACACGGACCAATACAAAAAATAGTTAGTAAAATAAAGTTAATCAGTCTTACAAGTTTCACTATGGGAAAGTTGCACGTGAATTGGCACTGAAAACAAAAATCATTTTAGTCGTTTCTACTAATAATAATACCCTTACAAACTAACGTTAATAATTATTGAAAATAATAATCACAATTCCTCGTTCTTCTGCATCACCGCATTTCGTTTCCACTTCGTCCAACAATTTCGGGTGTAAAGTATAATGACCTTCATCGCCACAAACAAGTTCTGGCCAATCAGGTTGCCCGTCTTCAGTAAGAGTCAATCCTAACTGAAAAGAAGTAGTGACCTTGATAAGTATTACTCGGTTTTTGAGCATTACGATCCATATGCTTTGATAGGTTTAATACTTAAAAAATTTTACTACTTCAAACTGATTCAATAAGCTAGGTAACTTAACCTACAAAATTTCCAATGAACTTTCTCATGTTGAACATTTAGCGTGCTTTAATTTTGCATTATAAACATCAATTATTACCGGCTCCCAATTAGATTCGCTTGAATTTGTCAATAGTACACTCACAAAGGCCAAGATACCAATGATGGTGAACCTGCAAAAATCATGTTAACGAATAATATCCTAAATTTTTGTTTTAATTCAAATTTAGTACTCATAAAATAAAAATTCATATTTTCTTCCTTACAATTAGCTTATTAGAATCAAGAAGGTTGATGTTTTCTCATTTCATAGTGTGTTGTACTTACGTGCCAACAATCACGCGTCCATTTCTATTCCACCAAGATTCCCGATCCGAATATGTATAGGTCAAAGTCTGGTATTCTGTATCTTTTTGCATTTCGATTATTGAAACTCTGTCTCTATGTTCGTACTTTGGCTAAGGAAAGAATTGGAATGTATTTTCCAAAAATCAGGGAATGATCAACAAATGTATAAACCAGTTGATGTGATTAGTATCAATTAACACAACCTTCAAAACCCGTTTCAAAGTTATAGGGTCACCAAGATTTGAGAATTTGTCAGTAATATAGCTGTCTTTTTCATGTTTACCGATAATGCAATCTTATGCCTAACTGCGATACAAACTTTAATTTCAATTCCTGCGATCTACTCAGCATGATTTGTATTGTCATGCGCTTTCGGTTTCATAGCAATGCGAAGTTAGATCACCTTTTGGTGCCATTTTAGTTTTAGATGCTTCATTTCGCAAATAAACGCCCGAGCCTGCGGCAATGGAGGCAAGCTAACCTAACCTACTACACATTTCCCGGGTTAGAAGGCACGTGTGCCTTTTTTGATGCATCAGATTCTTTATTATGACATTAGTTTCTTTCGAAATTTTATTTAAGGCAATTAAAAAGTAAAAGTTACGTGAAGGTCATCTTCTTATGACGAGCGTTTCATTTCACAAGACTTATTGGCCCTATGAAGTTTTTTTTAAGTTAAACATATGTACAGCCAAACCATATTGTTTCATGCAGACCCTAAAAAAATCCTAATAAGGAACCAACCATTTGGTCCATATCAATCCATGACCAATCCAGCAAAAAGTGGTTCCCGGAAACCAGTTTCAACAATACAAAATCTTGTGAACTGAAAGATCATCATTATCAACTATTATCCTCAAAGATATTATCATCTCGTCTGCTTTAACTACATCTTCAAATAATTTCTGTGTCTTCTACTTAATATTTACAAGAATGTAGAAATTTTTCAAGTTTGCAAGATGAATACTACGAAATTTCTAACAAAATTGGAAATAATTTTTGTGATAATTTTTCTTGTCAGCGTAATTTTAGGGCAAGAAACTGAGACTGGGTTGAAATGCCCACCGCTAAAACAAACTAAGGTAATTTTACTTAATGAATTTTTTTTAAATAGTAAATTTATACTAATTCACTTAATTATGTGATTTCCTTAAATTTGTGAAATGTTTTTAATATATTTTCTTAGAATGTCAAAATTTCTCTGTTTTATTCGCAAGAATAGTGGTGATTCAAATATAAAAAATATTTTGGAAACTGACTGTGGTCGATCTCAATCTCCTGGAACGTTTGTAAAATATAAGTGTAAATTGAATCATATTCCATTGGATGGATTAAAACCAAATTTAGAAATTGACAATGAATTAAAATGTGGACGAAACGGAAACTGGATTGGGCAAAGTAAATATGACGATTTTAGTTGTAAAGAAGGTAACAACAATCAATCAAAATTTCAAAAATTCTGAAAATAAAATGTTTTTCTTTGTACTATAAGAGTTTACTTTTAAATTGTAGAAAGTTTTTCGTTTCGAAAAAACTTTAAAGACAAATTTCTTTCCTACTTTTTGATAAATTTTTTGGTATTATTCAGATTGTGGTCATCTAATAGACAATTCCAAGCCATTAGTAGTCTATGGCCAGGCTTCAAATCGCTCCCAATTTCCTTGGCATGCTACTATTTTTCGAAATACTGGCAGTACCTGGACATATATTTGCGGAGGATCAATTATTCGAAATAAAATTGTTCTAAGTGCTGCTCATTGCTTTGCTATTGATCATAACAGAGTTCATAATCCTGATGATTTCCGAATTGTCTTGGGATCCGTAAGTAGTTCTTATGTAGAAAACTTAATAGACGGAGGAGCA
>JABASK010000998.1:0-11039 GCA_019776465.1 Rambutanura hunanensis | reverse complement strand
TTATGATGTTGCAATTCAGTCAAACTTCCACTTTGTTTTTTAGCGACTTTCTCTGCGGCATGCCGCCTACATAATGGTGGTCGGCTGGTCATTTTCTCTACTCATGGCCGTTCTGCCGCTTTTTGGAATTTCCGACTACCGTAAATTCGCAGTCTGTTTACCCTTTGAAACTGGTGACTCCTGGAGCCTCCTCTATGTAGTCTTCCTCATGTTTGCCAACGGGGTTGCATTTACAATTCTAATGGGCTGCTACTTAAAAATGTACTGCTCTATTCGAGGGTCACAAGCCTGGAACTCAAATGATACCCGAATTGCCAAACGAATGGCACTCCTCGTCTTTACTGATCTTCTCTGTTGGTTCCCTATTGCGTTCTTTTCACTTACGGCAGTTTTTGGACTTCAACTTGTTTCATTAGAAGAAGCCAAAGTTTTCACCGTTTTTATTTTACCATTTAATTCTTGCTGCAATCCCTTTCTCTATGCTATTCTCACCAAACAATTCAAAAAGGACTGCGTTCTCATTTGTAAGGTAATTCAGTTTCAAATGCATTCGTTGTTTTCCCGATGCCGGGTTCGAATTTAATTACTATACGGAGTTTACTTGTGACGGAGAAAATAGAGATAAATTTTCTTTTTTTCTAAACGCTCCTAGGCTATAGAAGAGTCCCGGGTAACGAGAGGAATTGGACGATGTCGGAACAGTTCTAACTTCAGTAACAGACAAACAGCCCCGAATACCGGGAGTCTTATTGAAAAATCTTCAAAGGATGGCCAAGCCCCCTGTGTTTGTCATAATGGGTAAAATGAATTTGAAGTCAAGTGTGTTGAAAGGAAGAGGCTGGGAAGCATCTTTAAATATCACTTTCTCTTCTAGATTGCATCCTGGAAGAGACATGAATGGGAATGCCAAGTATCGATTCATTCCACCAGCTGAAAGATGGGCGACACGCTATGGCTCATTAGGCCGTTTCATTTCCCGCTACATTCTATGTCAAAATGATAGCGCTGAAGCCAATCGTCAGGCAAGACAAAAGTCTTGTGCTAATAACTTTGATTTCTCCTTCTACATTATGTAGGAAGCCAGGATGCTAACGCCCGCCTGTTATGCAAATTTCTCGTTTGTTTATACGATTTGGAAATCCTAGAAAAAAGTGCGCTTTGGGAGAATTCAGTTTAATTTGTAGAGCTTTTAGGAGCAATGACCCTCTTAAGATTGATGCTTCGTTCAGAATGAGTGCAAATTATTGTAAATGGGAAAAACTTTCGGTGAAAAACTTAGAAAAGTTTCATTTAAAATTCCAACTTTTGTTTTCGTTTTAAATTAAAAGATATCCAATTTCATTTTGATTAAATTACTTACAGGCTAGAGACGACTATCGAATGAGGAACGTACGTCGGTACTTGTATAATACTGCTAATAATGCGACATTTCAACCAGATCCTGAAAAGCATGAGAGACATGCTTCTGTATCGAGTGACAACTTTAGCTCGTCACGATCTGATTCCTGGAGAGCTCATCAAGTATAGATACCAAATGGTCAAGAAGAATAGTTAATAAGTCAAGAGCGTCAATGTTTTTTTTTTTCTTCTTATTCTAGGGACGCTGTGGGATTCCGCTGAGACTTCTTGAACCAAAACGTCGAAATTCGTGGGCCGTAACACGAAAACCGTCACAAGATTCTAGTTTATCAAATAGTCGAAACGACTCTTCAGCTACGTCGAATTCGACTGCCACGTGGAGACTATCTCGGTCAAGTGTTTCTAGTGAAGCTACTAGTCACTCCGGTGGTGGTAAATCTTCTTTGAAAAAAATTCTAGTTCCAGCCAGTGGGTCATGTGCTATCACTTCAACCACAACTGCCCTTATTTCAAATGTCACCAACATTCCACCGTTACTCACTCCACCTTCAATGACCGTCGAGGGTGGGCNGTCATGTGCTATCACTTCAACCACAACTGCCCTTATTTCAAATGTCACCAACATTCCACCGTTACTCACTCCACCTTCAATGACCGTCGAGGGTGGGCCACCTTCCTCGACTGCTCCACCACCTTCTTCAAGTAAAAGACCCAAAACGCTTCAATTCCAAGAGGAAGAAAAGATCGTTCCGATTCCGATTTTGAGTTCTTATCATCAACAAAAACGCAATAGCTTTCCACGAACAGAATTTTTTGTAAAAAGAAATTACCAGGATGTTGAAAAAGTATTTGGAACGAAACCGAAAGGAACCCTTGCGCTTCAGCCTTCTCTTGAATGATGACGTTATAGATGAGGACGAAGTAAGTGCTAAAATTGCTACAAATCGTCCACGTCTTGTGAGACAGTCAGCATTCTTTTCTGACGATGTCATCATTGAGCCTGAAGTTTGTAAGTGGGATTTATTGACTTCTCAAATTGTCCATTTTGATCAAATTTAAGCACATTGGTAAAAATAAATTTATGTGTAATGTCCAGGTCCAGTTCATGGTTCTCTGATTCCTGGAACTTATGATGATGATAATGATGATGAGTTTCAGAATGACATTTCAGACGAAGATGACCAAGAGGAAGAGAATAGCCCAATTTTAAGAAAATCGAGTATAGAAGTGACAGGAAAGGACACTGCCTCAACTAGTCAACATGAATTTGCCCTTGTCGTTGTGCCTAGAAGACTTAGCACCATTATGTCACACGACACGGAATCTATGCGAAGTGGTGACAGTGAAACGAGTGGTGGACCAAGAGACAGAAAAGTGTCAGATGCGTCAGCTACATGTCATACACTTGGGACTGGTAAACTTTCCAGTCTGAAAAATTCCCGTGACGCAGTAAGTGACGAGAAATTATCGTCAACCGATCTACGACTGTCGTCATCACAGAAAAGCATACCTGGGTCAGAATATAATTCAGAGGCGCTAGCTTAAGATAACTTAAAACCAACAACTCTCATCAGTAAACCGATACAGGTCCATCTAATTTAGTCGAGTTGCCATATTTGATTGCTAAAATGATCAAAGACACTGTGATATTCCATGCTTTAGATTCTCTTTGTTACAAATTGTTAACCAAAGTTACTCTGACGTTGAAGCCAAAAGTTTGAAAATGAGGAAAGAAGTTTTACTTTAGACGGATTAGTATTTTTTACGAATAATTTCTCAACGTTATAACTACTACATATTTACACAATATTATCTTCCATGGCTGTTATTGAAATTGAAGTACCTCTTGAAAAATATTGGCTATGAGGAACAGTATCCAATTTAATTTCTCTACAAAATATATGTGTAGTTTGAGTTTACTCTTAAGAGTAAAATTTGGATAAATTATAAAGAACATTTCAGCAAAAATAAAAACGTTAGAAACGCTTTTCCGTGAATTTTTAAATTGGTAGATTTTACGCTTTTTGAAAGTTTCCTTTAAGAATTACGTTTTTTTTTCTTGGCCTAAGCGGGCGCGCTTATGCTAGGTATAATTTCCGCTATTGACTTCACAATCATGGACTGTGAGAAGAACATGCACGTCCTATTTGCTCGACCTTCAGAAGACCACTGACGAAAATTTGCAACTTTTGGCACAATTCGAAAGGAACATTTTTGCCAAAAAGGGCCGAAGGGTCATTTAACTCGATAACAATTAACACATTTTTCTTTGCAATTTAAGTTTTATCTATGACTCGTCACCGTGACCGGTACTGAAATGTAATGAAAATTACAAATGCACATTCTTTAAATCTCAAACTTCAGTAGTTATTTTCAAAATCACTGGGTTCAAAAAAGCAGTTTTGCCAGAGATACAGAAGAAACCAGAAAAGGTGTTACATTAAAAAGTTCTTCTGTCGACATAGGAACGAACCACAAAAATCAAGCGGACGCTTAAGCGTGTTAAGAAGCAAGCGCTTGCTTCTTACACATTATTATTTTTTTGTTTCGTGCTGGAAGTGAAGTAAAGTAGGTCTCGGTCGTCTTCCATCATTTCGTACTCCGAATAAGAATAATTATTTTTGAAAAAGTTTAAGAATTCGCTTCTCAGTTCCTTAAAATGACTTTTGAAACTCAATCCCTGCAACTCAGCAGTCGTAAGTCAAAAACTGGATCTGGCCTGTCAAGCAAATGCTGCTACCTACTACATCTTTTCCAGTCCACCGCAACCAGTTTGGGGACGCCCGAAATATCGTAACAATGTTCCACGGTGAGCTGAAATCTCAATTAAACGTCATAGATTATGAATAAAATGCTTACTTAAGTTGACTTGTAACTTGGTAGGCCTCGCGGAGTGCATGACTACTACAACATTATGTGGGACAGACATGTTTACAGAGGCGATCCTCTCAGAAAAGCTAAGGAAAATGTGAGAATTCCTTAAACAAAAGCAAATTCTTTCCAGAAAACTTTTCAAATTCATGACTCGTTTCAGAAAGAATTGGAGAAATGTTCCAAATCCAAGAAGACCAAACGCACAAAACGAGATCATCGGCCTGAGACACCACCAGCGGTCGAAGGTCGTGAGCATTGTCAAATTCAGACTGAAAATTATTGGGAATCCCTTTGAGGTTGAAGCGACTTCGTGTGACGCTAGGACACAAACACTACCTCTTCATGAATTACCTATCAATCCATGGTTCACACCATCAAAACTAGGAGAGGACAAAGCTACGGAAATTCTTCCTGGAGATCTATTCAACTTTGACTGTGAAATTCGACCTATCGTAGAAACCCTAGTGGGAAGAGTAGTTGAACAGGTGATAATGAAAACGTTTTTGAATGAAGTGGAGCTTAAATTATCTTTCGCTTGTTGCTTATATAAAGGCCTTACTGGAATGCATGGAAGAAGAGGAGCTCATGGCGCTCAAAGATCAGCAAATGATCTTCGAAGAACGCCGACGTCTTGAACAACTTCGTCTTGAACGGCTAAAGGAACGCGAGCGGAAAGTATTTGAAGAGAAGGAGCGCCTGATGCATGAAATGGAGCAGCGACATATTTATGAACAAGATACCGAGAGTCGCGTTGGTGCTGGAGTTTTTGCAGCACTTTATTTGACGGATATGAGCAAAGGCGTAGTGAAAATGTTGAGATCAGATGGATACTTGAACTCGATGCAAGTTATCGCCACTGAATTCCTACCTTGGCTCAACTGTCAAGTAGAAGCAGAATTGGCCCGAGAAAGCTTGTCCAGATCAATCATTGATGGTAAAAATAAATTGAATTTAGAAATTGTCATATTGCTTCAAATTCAAGAATTGAATTAAATTATACTTTTATGATTCCTAGATATGCTCCGATTTGTAACAATTAAGCGAGAGACGGAATATGATGGCGCTAACAATTGGTTCCCACCGCCGACAACTCCAGTTGGAGAAATTGCTGGAGAAGGTGACATGGAATAAAACCCGTCCTCACAGTACATCTCTCATAAACAAAAAACTAATTGCCAACTACTAAATCAAGAATACTTACCGCATTTAGATGTGCATGTAATTAAAATACAAAAGAAAAAGTCTCCGTGAAGTAAAACTTCTCAATGAAAAACTTTCACTTGCGTTTCCGCTATTTTTCTCCTTTCATTTTATGTACTCCTGCTGCGTCCTGTGTTTACCGCTGAAACAGTCGTTTCATTTTAATTTCTCGGAGTTTGGTTTTATTATTTCAAACGTTTAATTAGTTAATTCGAATAATAATAAATTATTAATTAACCCAGGCCAGGGTATCGAATTTACCTGATGAAATGATTATTTAACTCTACCTATGTAAGCGTTGATGGTTGATGCCCATGGCCATGCCCATCAGTAGATGCAGAGGTAACAAGGCACCGACGGACTAACCACCTGTATTTTCGAAAGTCATCTTCTCTCTCACATCGTCACATCTCATCTTCCGTTTTTACTGTTTATCTGTTACCGATAGATTTGTTTTTACAGAAAGAAGGTTTCAATTAGGGTATCTAAGTTATTGCGGTATTGTAATTTGCTTGGAAGTTAGACTCAACACATTCGATTTGAAGAGGGGTCAGCATAAACTCCATAGACTTCACACCTGAACAATGTCAGCTACACTAAACTTCGATTCCTTTGCTACCTCAATCGCTGGAACAGAAGCCGGTCCCAAGAGACATACACAGTAAGATTATTTATTATACCTAGTACGTAGTAGTCAGGTTACCCGTTGGGTATAAGGAATATGGTGCAACCAAGTGATAAATTAAATTTGTTAATTTTAGGTCTCCTGTGACTACTGGAACGTCAGTATTGGCTGTACAGTTTAAAGGTGGTGTAGCTTTCGCCGCGGATACGCTTGGGTCTTATGGAAGCCTTGCCAAATTCCGTAACTGTGAGCGATTGATAAAAGTCAACGATTGTACAATGATTGGATGCATGGGGGACTATGCCGATTTCCAGTATCTCCAGAAAATCATTGAGCAAATGGCGTAAGGCTTGTTGCTGGATAAGCAAGAGTTGCGTTTTCTGTACCGCTCCTTAATTTGTTATCATAAAGTAAATACCTAATTGGTAATTAAAATTAACTACCAGTCCTTCCCTTTTGTGTGAAGAATTACTGGACGGTTTGTTTACGAAAAAACTTTTTTTTTAACAAGCAAAAAAATCACTGCTGAAATCCGTTGTTACCAAAATATTCTAAATCTTAAAGGCGAGTTCACACTTCGTGAATAAAATATTTAGCGCGGATAGGAGTGGAAGTGGAGAAACCAAAGCGAAACTGCGTCTTGAAATATATGGAGTTGGGCTTTGTTAAGTTGTGAGAAACTGACGATGGCTACTCGATGACTACAATATTACTTTACTCCTGTCATAATTTCAATTTCAGTATTGAAGATATTTGTCGAGATGACAAGATCACGATGACCCCTCGTTCATTACACTCTTGGTTGACTCGAGTATTGTACAATAAGCGTTCCAAAATGGATCCGCTCTGGACTACAATTGTCGTCGGAGGAATTGAAAATGGGAAGGAGTGAGTTCAACTTTCAACCACCAAACATTCCAACCTAAACCCTGAGCTAACGCCTGTATCATTTTACAGGTTTCTAGGATTTGTGGATAAACTCGGTACAGCCTACAAAGATCCCATCATTGCCACCGGCTATGGATCTATGATCGCTACTCCTTTATTGCGCAATGCCTGGAATGAAAACTTAACTCAAGACGAAGCAGTACGCTTACTTCAAGAAGCCATGCAACTCATGTACTACAGAGATGCTCGAGCTTTCCATAAGGTTTGCTTTAAAATTGTTAATCGTTACAAAATTCAGTAGCAGAGGATTGCTTTATGCTAATTAATTGCTTTGTTAACTAGTATGATGTTGGCATCATGACCGCTAGTGGTGGAGAAATTCGACGTAATTTGGAAGTTCGCCCAGATTGGAGCATCGCCCATCGGATTAGGTAATTAAATCATTTTGTTTGTATTCACATTGTATTGTACCAATTTCTTACAGAATCTATTTTTGTTTAGTGGCTACGAGTAAGAGAATTTGAGAACAAAGCACGTATGGTCAAGGAAGCGGATTTAAAAAATTGGTTGAAGTCATGAAGTTGAGGGAAATGTCTAATTGTTAAAAAAGGTAATTAATAACAGTTATCAATAAAAGCTGTACCTTCATGTCAATTCACTAGAATACCAGAAAGCGGGGTTTAAATTATAAGTTTAAATTAGAAATATGACCCTGCACTAAGGCATGTTCGCCCGAACTTATTCACCTACAGGCATACTCAATGAGCTTTAACTGCTGAGCTCGAGCATCGAGCTGGCTAAGAAATAATTAATCTTTCTTTTAGTAATACATAGAGTTGGTTTGCCTCAATACTTCCTGTCGATCAAGACTTAAACATTCCACTTATGAGTCCAACTCATTCAGAAACTCCGCAATGTCATCCAGGGACGGTGATACTGCTGGAGCATGGAAGATTTCGGGTTCTGACGATGCAGAACTTGATTGAGGCGACAAGTATTCCTCCCTCATTTTACACTTTAACAAACTATCGAAACCACTATCATTCGACGTATTGCCCAGCATTTCATCGTCGATCGTTGTAATGGGGTCGAATAGATCAACCCTAACAGGAATGTTGCCCACATCCGTAGTACTGTTTATCATTTCATCCAAAAACTTGAAATCTTCATCAAATTCCATAGGATCCTGATCTCCTGAGGAATTGCTACGTGTAGCTGTGTCACTCGCGCTGCTATTTTTCTGATGATCTCGACTAGTACTAGTAATCGTGTTATCCTGATTGCAAGCGCTCGTGGCATTCATGTTTTCCATTCGTCGATTGTATTTCTTGATTTTGCTCATCTCCTTTCCCCTGTGCCCTAATGAATGAAAGAAGAAAATAACAAATAAATTATCGCCCAAGTAGAACAGAAAATACGCCTTTTCTCAAGCGACTCAGGAACTCTCATTAGGTTAATTTTGATTGGGGGTTTCGAATAAATCCTGGACGGGAAAAGTTTCTCCAGTGTTTTAATCGTTTTCAAGGATCAACGTCAGGTTCTTCCGCTACAACGCAATAACAAACGTCAGTCAGTAACTTTTCAGAACGACTTTCACGATTTTGACTTGGCCCTTACCAGATCCAAAGATCCAATGCACCCTATTTTTCTAGATATAGGGAAATGGCCACCGAAAATTTCGCAACCATGACGAGGTTCATTTTTACTGTAGATTCCGCAGGTGGTACTGGTTGTGGTCATTTTATTTTCTATTGCGTGACCATGTCCACGATACCTGCGGTGTAGATCAACTTATAAATAAGTATCTTACGAATTTTTGGCGTTGTGTTCCTCTTCTCTACAGTCTTTAGACACGATTGTCTTCTCGCCGCTTGTTCCTTCTCAATCTCGCGTATCTTTCCAAAAAAGTTAAAGTTGTCACTGCTAGAAAGGCAATAATAAGCGCTTTCTTCATCTCCAATATGAAGAGTGGTCAACGACGTCGACGTGCAGTCACTGCAGCTCACCTTGAAATCTTCCATTTTAAAAATAAGCGTGTGAATGTGAACTGTAAACATTGTCAATCTTATTATACTGAGAGTTTAATTTATCCTAAGTTAGTTGTTTGAATTAGCAACAATGTTAGAAGCAGGTGTGCCTTACTTCTGAACCGAGCAGGATTAGTTGAGTCAATCAATCAGTAGAATAAAATTCAAGAAATAACACAATACTTGAGGCTTTATCGTGGCATGAAAGTGAAAGTGGTGAATGAACGGAGGCTTTTTGATAAGAATAGCGCGCGAAACGAGATAATGGAGCGGTCGGGAACGGGGAACCCTATCCACCACGAACGCCAACACCGGTAAGCCCAAACTTTAAACTTAGACGCGGGAACCCTAATGACAATGAAAAAAGGTCGGAAGAGTGTCGCAATTAAATTAAAATTTAAAAAGTAATTTTATAATTTATAATACAAGGGTTATTTTTAAGTTAATTATTCTTACTTTCAACTTGACTCTATTACAATTATTGAAGCTCAAAATTCCGTGTTTTTATTAACAGGCATAAATGATTGAAACATTGGACGCTTTTGGATGATGTGTCAATCTTTGTGCTTTTCTGTATTCCTACACAATTGCTAATTTACTGTTAAGTTAGTAAGATTATTGGAAAGGGCCTAATTCCGGAACTGTTGCGTACAATTAGAAAACTACATGGTCCGACCAGTAGTAATGGGCTTTCTGGAAAGCCAAGTATTTTTTAACAGAATTAATTTTACGTTCTGCCAGGAACGAAATCAAAGACAATCCGAATCCTCCAATTAGGATTAAGTAGGCAGAGGCAATGTCATTTATCCCAAGATCTGCTCGGTAAGAGAACTCTTTTTCAGAGCATTTAACTGAATTGTTCCGCTGGTAGTAGTAAGTCCAGTATCGATGCTTCAACCCATTTTCTAATAGGATTAATAACCTAGAAAATAGGGAAGCAATTAGATGGGTCTCTAACTTAACCTAACCTAATTGGAGTTAGGACTAACTTCTGTTTTTACCCAACCTAATCTCATGCTTAACGCCACTAACCGAGAGTTCAGCAATTCCTTGAGAGGCGATCCTTTCGCTACGAAAAACGAGCTTAGCATGAATCGTTTACTCAGTGAAATTTTGTGGAGAGTTTCACACATGTAGGAGTCATTTTGGTGACTAGTGTAGTAAGCAGCAATGAAATTTCGAGTTGTAGTTAATAATGCAACTTTTTTGTCAATTACTGCCTGGACAGCCTGAGTATCGCCCACAAATGGTTCTTTATGTACTTTCAAAATGTCAGCCAGCCAGTCAGACGATTTACCCTAAAACCAGCAAATTAGAGATGAGATGCGGTTTTACAAACTAATAGTTTTAATTGAGTGCAGTCACTATGTAGTACTTACTGACTTAAAGAAGGGATTGTAGACATTCGGATCGTAAATAAACTTGAAACCGTGCTCAACCAACCCCGGAACGTCGGAAACTGGAACTAGCTCGTAAGCCAATCCTAAATTGACAATATAATAAGTTACGGGTTAACTCACTAAACAAGCTCGCCGAAGTTCCGAATCTTGAAATACTGGTATTTCGGGGTTTGGCGCTTCGCGCCATTTTGTTTGCGACTTTTAGCAGCGTTATAAGAATTTTAAGATAGATAGGAATCTATTCGGTCGCCCCCAAAAACCCTAGAATCGCTATGCTCTCCCCGAGGATTGACCCCCAACCCCCATTGGGGAATGTATACCTTGATCCAAATCTTCAATAGAAAAATTTTTTGTCCAATAAAAAATTTTTTTGATCAACTTTTTTATATCTTCCAAATCTTGAATAAAAAATTTTTTGTTCCAAAAAAATTTTTTCTTGATCAATCTTTATATCATCTAAATCTTCAGTAAACTTTTTTCGAATTTATGTATTTATCACGTTTCGCAGACTTTTCGCACTTCCCAACTTTATAAAAAAGAATGATTGATTTAAAGGAAAATACAGCATATTGTCAAGTTGACAGCGAAACGTGTAACTGCTTAACTTTGAACCCATTATTAGCATAAAACATTACTAACCACCAATCATGGCCCCTGAGTAGGCAG
>JABASK010000997.1:0-11050 GCA_019776465.1 Rambutanura hunanensis | reverse complement strand
AACGACGGGTAACTGCGTAGACCGAAAATACCCGACAGAACGACACCCTTTTCCTACTTACATTCATTTTCTTGAGTTTTGAAGTGTTGTTTAAAAAATTCTTTCTGAAAAAAGACTTCTGTTTTGAAAATTAAAAACTTTAGTTTTTTCTTCGAAAATATGATGAGCTCAACTTTAAAAAATCCCTATTTCGCTGAAACAAAAAATTAGAAAAAGAAAACTTGTTCAAACATTCGGATCATTTTGCAGTCATTTCTTTGAGAGGTCACAGGCACAGCACAGGTCAATCAAGATTCCTGTTAAATGAAATGGGCTCGAGAATTTTGCTTAATTTGGCAGAGAACTAACATGAAATAAAAACTTTTGCTATTGCAATTCATTCAATCATGACTTTATTAGGAGACAATTTGCATTTAACCACCCACACTTTATCGTAACGCCTGAGCCTCCTTCGTCCTGACCACGAGGTCAACTTCCCCGCCCCCATATTTTCAACGCCTGTTCCTAATTAGGATTTACGTTGTTGCAGCTTTGCACATAAATTCTGAGTACAACCGTATTGGTTGAAGTAGTCACGCTAAATTCAAAATCGATCAATGCTTACTTTGAAAAAGCGTTTTTTTTTGAAGTGCCAATAGATTCTGAATGATCGGTAGAGATGAGACGTTTTAAAGATTTAAGATTTGGTTCGATTGTAAATGAATGTAAGGATTGATTTTATATTTGGGTGGAGTCCAAAATACTTGACTTGAATACTCTGCATTTTGCAACGCTCCATATGATGACGAGATTAGGAAACGACAAAGAAAACAAAGCGTGGGCGACATTTATATTGCCGCCTCCTCCATCTGAATTTGCACTGTTACATAATTTAAACCTAAAACGCCTTATGCCAAAAGCCGTGAGAATCCCGGAAGGGAAAAGCAGTGCTTGACCTCCCAATAAGGAGTCACAGATTTCAGGATAAGTCATGTCATCTTTTAAATCTGATTTGTGTCTTTTATAGGAATTTCAATGGACTGGTCTGATCATGCGCTGTGGTGGCCCGAGAGAAATGCCTGGCTTACAATGACTCGCTCGACGCTGGATCAATATGGTGTACAGGCAGATGCTCTTCTATTTTTTACACCCGTACACAAGGTTAATTTTTTAAGCAAAATTTAGCTCACTTTACCTCAAATGACAAAAAAAAAAAGAATACTGAAACTAATTTTTATTTGATTCCTTGCAGATGCTTAATATTTCAGTTACCAGATCGAAGAGTTTTACACTGCAAAGTAAATTTCTCGATCAAAACTTTCAATTCGGTGGTGCAACTCTGCAAAGAATTAGGTAAAGGTCAAACTTATTAAACCAATATTGTGGTTATTCAACAGTTAAAGCTAACAAATGTCGATGTGGACCGAAGCAACTTATTGGCATTGAAGCTAATGGATGAACCTTGATCCGATTTTCGGTTATTGAATCTGTAAATTACTGATGATGAATTCAATTTGTTTTAAATTTTGATTAGGTATTCGATACCCAGAAGAATTGTCATTTTGTCGCCCTCTTACAAATGATCATCTTAAACAAAATTATACACAGATGAAGCGATTGGATCCACAGCGTCCAGAATTGATTCGTGGAAAGTCACCACTTCCACCAGATACTAAATACATTTATTGCCAATTCTCATTCTAATGGATCAATGTACAGTCGACATAATCATAGTACTGGAAGTAGTAGTTCGGGTAGTAGCAATGGAGAACGGTTCCTTTGTGCTCCAATTCGGTCACCAAATAAGTCGGGTATTAGCTCTCCTATGGGCTCTGGTGGAAGCGGGAATGGTGACTGGAATTCAAATTCGTACTCACCGATTCTCGGAGGGATTAATGATTTTGATCAGGATGCATTAGCGGCAAGTCCAACCCCACCGTCGAACGAAATCAGGGCAAAGATGCTCCGGCCGAAAAACTTGGTGGAACGAGCGCGCATGAACGTAGCGTACGTCCAAAATTACAAACTATCGATAAGAAGATAATCGTTTTCATAATTTTTTTAAATAAATACTTAGTTTTTGAGTAAGATCAACTCCTTTTTTTTTTAAATAGGTGGCTCGACTCTTCCTTGTCTATCATGGAGCAAGCCGTTCGTGAACACGATACCCTCTTCATCCGATTTAAATTTTACTCCTTTTATGACCTCAACCCGAAGTACGACTCAGTTCGGATCAACCAACTTTATGAACAAGCACGGTGGCAACTTCTCAATGAAGAAATTGAGTGTACAGAAGAAGAAATGCTAATGTTTGCAGCACTTCAAGTAAGTTTAAATTTTCCCACTGCTTCTGGTCGACCATAAATTATGAACTTCGTGACATTTTAATACTTTCTCCAGCTTCAAGTCAATCTTCAAGCCAATGTACCACAACCAGAGATTGGTGGCCTGGAAGGTGAAGATGACATCGATGCGGCGTTGAATGATTTACAAATTACACTAGAGGGTTCATCTGTAAACAATCGAAACATGATGCACTCTCCAGAACTTTCAGAAAGTCTACGAGTCATGAGGTTGGTACAAAAAACATTTAAGAGTAAAAAACACGTAAAATCTTAACGAAATACAAACATTCAGTGCGAAATTTTATCCTCCTTGTTTGTTATTTTCTTTCCTGGATAAATTATAATCTTGATTAATTTTAAACAGGCCCAAGAAATTTACACTCAAAGCTTTCAAAAGGTATCAAGTTACCTGTCGTGACCTGTATATGAATTTTCAAAAGTCAAGAAGTGACCTCGAGTCTGCCTTTTCAATAAGTCTCAAGGGATGCGAAGTAACGCCAGATGTTACTCTGGCGCAAAAGAAATTTGGTATTAAATTGGAAGTTCCTGGACCTGATGGAATGTCTGAGTATTGGATACGCTGCGATTCGGTATAAAAATATTTAGAAACGTTTAATTTTTTCTTTTAAAAATTCATGTTTTTTAAAACAAATTTCTTAATTAAATAGGAAGACCAGTATGCCAAATGGATGGCAGCCTGTAAATTGGGTTCGAAAGGTAAAACACTGGCGGACAGTTCTTATGAAGCAGAAGTAAGTCAAATTCGATCTTTACTACAAATGCAACAGCGTGCTCCAGCCCCAGCGATTAATCCTTCAGCGTTTGAAATTTCACCGCAAGACTACGTGTCTCCTAGGCATTCGAAGAAGATTAAGAGCAAGGTAAAAAAAAAGTTCCGGAAAATTTTAAGCGTACATTTTTTTTTGTTAAAAAGAAGAAATGGTCGAATTTTAAAAATTATTTTACAGTTGACACAGAGGATACTTGAAGCCCACGCGAATGTCAAGGACTGTAACCTCATTGAAGCAAAGATGAATTACATTAAGGCGTGGCAGTCTTTACCAGATTTTGGTCTTTCGCTATTCGTTGTCAAATTTAGCGGACAGAAAAAAGATGAGCTCCTTGGCGTTACTTTCAATCGTATCATGCGAATGGAACTTAATAGTGGAGATCATATCAAAACTTGGCGTTACAATGCGATGAAAGTATGACTCAATTTTTTTTAATTATAAAATTTTATCGCATGTATTTATTTTTAGCATTTTTTTTAACTCGGTTATTCCTTTTCAGGCATGGAATGTCAACTGGGAAGTGAAAATGATGATGATTCAGTTGGATGATGAAAATATCAGTTTTAGTTGTTTGTCTGCTGATTGCAAGGTCGTTCATGAATTTATTGGAGGTTACATTTTTCTATCACTTCGATCCAAAGATTCGAGTCAAGTCCTTAATGAAGAACTTTTTCATAAACTAACAGGCGGATGGTCATAAATAATTTGAAAATTATGTAGCACAAACACTTTACAATTTTACCCCCCCCCCCCCCCCCGTTCTAAAATTTTGATTTTAACAAAATTTCAATGGTACAACGTAAAAAGTCGAGTCTCCATATAAAATATAACGTTAAGTGAGAAAGATAAAAAAAAAAGTTAAGACAAAGGTTTAAAAAATGCATTTTCATTGAATTCGAGAAGTTGCAAGTGCAATTGCGTGAGTCTTTATGAAGTGAAAGGTTTTAGTTCGAGTTGGTTAAAAGCGTAAAACTTTTCAAAATTTTGCATGTTTTGTCTTTACTGTTTTGACTTTTAAATTAAATTAACAGTTCAGGAAATCTTCGAGAATCAGAAATGGTGCCATAACTTGTACATAAAACTAAAACTAAAACTATTTGAAGCTTTTAATTATTAAGTGTAGATTTAACTCTAAAAGTTTTAAATGGAGTTGATGCTCCCACTCTTGTATAACTAGCAGTAACTAGTATTTACAAAAAGTTGAAATTAATTTTAAATGATTTAAATACAAGAAATTAAAATTATTCCGCCAACTAAAAACCTGTATACATTACCAAGTAAGCTTACCTTACCTGAGGAATCTTCATTGTTTTAAATGCAACTTTATAAATTATTATTTAAGAAAAACTATTATTGTTTCGTATGTCGTTTTAAGCTTACACGGAATACTAGCTCTGAATTTTTTGACGAAAGCCCTAAATGTCTCGCTCTTGTTTTTAAAATAATCTCATTCAATTGCTTGACAAATTTAAACTTCAGTTTTCATAAAGAACTTTAACAAGAGTAGTCAATGCAATGTAACGTCGAGGTAATTTTAATGTACAATCGTGAAAAATAAACAATACAATTTCTTGCAAAATAAGTATATGAAAAATACTCGCAATACCGTTGAGTTATTTCACGCTCTGAAATCTCTTCCTTCTTTTATTCAAGGTAAGTAAACAAAAAAAAGAGCGCTTATAGTTATAAGCGCTCTTTTTTTTGTTTAGTTGCCTTGGTTTTATCCTAACCTAAGTTGACAATACTTTTCAGGTAAACAAGTCGTACTTCCAAAAAATGTGGACTACTACCCTGTACAATGAAATTTTGGGTCATTTTTTGGATTTCACAAAAGAGAACCTAACTTTCATCGACCAAGAATTTTTTAGAATCAAGCTTTTATTTGTAGAAAAACTCTTCTTTGAGAATGCAAAGTTAGGTTGCTAGGGGTAGTAGATGATTAACACACTAGCTTCTAAGATTTAGCCTAATAGATAATTAAGTCTTTGCCATATGGTGCATTCAGGGAAATTTAATGGCGGGGATCTTCAATACAAACGCTTTGAAGTAGTGCACGTAACCACCGTGGTTCGGATTCATTTGTTTTTTAAAAACTCTCATTCTCAGAGATGGAAGGCATAAATGAATGTGTGCTCCTTCTACATAAAATGCGACATTCACTTCGTCATCGTAATTTTATGAAGAGAAGCTAAATTTGAAAATTTTCCAATGCAAAAGATGTGTTCATAAAGCAGAAAAATTTGTTCTTTCATTCATAATCAAAAAATTATTTTTTAATCAATTTAAGTCTTCGCGATTAAATTATACTTGTATTGAAAGAACATCAAAAAATTTTTTTAAGGTGATGGAATTGAAAATTGTGTTCATAGTGACTTGGATTATTAGCACTCTGGTGTCCACAGAGGTATAACTATTTTAAGCGGTAGTAGTAAAAAATGCGGTCAACAGTTTTACGCTAGTGTTGAAGCATAGCTAAACCATTTCGCATGATTACAATTTTGTATATGGAGCTTATTGCTGCTAAAGTATCTTCACTTTAAAATATTGTTACAATATTCGATACTTTTAGGCTTGGGAAGATGCTACTAAGGACCAAGTGCGCTTTCGAAACTTTATTTTGAAATCAGATGTCCTAAACTCAAATTTCAAAGTCTTAGAAAAACATTGGTATGATGATAAAAACTTCGGTCTCGTGTGTCAGATTGACAAAAAACCTGATAACGGAAAAACGTTTTTCTTTGTCGCAATGTCGGAGACGAAGGATTTCCCTTTGAAAATGCATCGCATTGGCCTACCACACAAACAAAAGAAGAATGCGAGGAAAGAGTGCGAAAAATACGCAACACCATCCAATCCATATGCTTTCAAAGAAAATTGGGCAGTAGCAAATGAAGCCAGCCAACTATTATGGAAAAAATCCAGTTGTGACGAGAAGATTAGTTACACGTTACTCCGGTCGTGGAACATTGATGACAGGAATATCACAGTCGGAATATACAAAGTAATAAAAGACAAAGCATCGGACAATCAATTTCAGTTTGTCGCAGCTTCACGTATTAAAAATCTTCCACTTATCGCTCAGTATGATGGAATACTTCAAAATTCTCAGCCAGATGTAGAATATGAATTAGCAAATTATTTGGGTAAAAAGGTAGACCTAAAAGTCCTACCACCAGGATGGATTGACCAGTCACCGTTTGTTGATACGAATGCAATGTTTGACACACAAGTTCGAAACTCTATAGAAAAAATGCCATTAAAAAATACTTTAAACTTACCCGATTTGTCAATGTGCCATCTAAGCAAATTTAAAATTATCACTGAAGCTAGTTCCAACGAATCGACCAAAATATGGGTAATATTTAAGGACAATGCTAATAAAACGTCTTTCCTAGTAGCGCTGGTCTTGTCCGGAAGCGCTAAAGAACCACGGTACCTAAGGAGCCTGGAAGACGAGAATCACCTAGAAAAATTAAATTTGGACGTCTTTATACTTGAAGACGCGTTTGATGAACCTACAAAATTGCCACCTTTAGGACCACGTCAGGGGATCAGCTTGCTTCCACAAATTAACACAAATTGTCCATTTGATTTAAAAGAAAAGGGAAATTTCGATCGGCTTTTTTACTCACAGGGTCCACCAACCAGGATTAGTAATGCAGCTGTGCATATTATCATTTATGGCTATAGAGAAAAATATTTCTATATTGTTGGATTGCTTTATAAAAACAAAGAAGTGTTTGAGTTGAAACATATTAGCAGCTTAGGAAATGCAGAGCAAGTAAAGAACGGCTACTCACGATACGCAGAATGTGACTTCGCCTTTAAGGAAACAAAGTTTAACTTTGGATTGGTAAGTGTAATTAAATATAATTTCAACTTAATATTGTTTACTGTAACTTAAATTGTTGCACTTTATAAAATAACAGTATGAAAGTTAGGAATATAAATATTCTAAAAATTTAGAACCTAGCTCGTATGTGTGGCGGAAAAGATTTCGTTATATATTAAAATTTTGGTTTCTAATATATTTTTGTACTGAATATATTATATGATCATTATTTAAAAGCATTTTGTTGAATAGGGATATATTGATGTTCTTCCTGGAGTTATTGAAACAAGGCTCCAATCGAAAGCAACTAGCTCGGGCTATAGTAGCGTGGCGGGGTTACTTACAGCTCAAATGAGTATAACGGAAGGAACAGTATATGAAACAGTACAAAATAGTATATATTCGTTTCTACCTTTCGAAGCTATTACCGATATTTTGGAACCTGCGTTGTACTACCTTGGGATAATTTTCAAAATTGTAGATACTCTGCCGATACCCCATAATACAATACTAGATGCAAAAGTGCCGATCTATGTGGCAGTGCTGACCGTCGGGCATACGCATAATAATATTATAGAAGTATCAGCGTTATCACAAAGTTTTGCTTCTGTAGAGGAAGCAACCAGTAAATGCGTAGAATATTTACAAATTTTGCGAGCTAAAGTGAAATGAACGTTGTCGCAAGTTTGTAATAATAAGAAATTACTATTTAATCTATAATGAATTTTTGTAATGGCCGTACTTTAACACTACGTTTTTTAATAAAAAATACAGCAACTACGCGAAAGGCATATACTAAAGTACAATAACGTTATTGTGTTATCAACAACTTGTCAAAAATTGTCAACGTGGAATTTTGTAAAAATTTGCGAAACAAATGTAACGTCTTTGGTAATTATATATGCTCCTCATTCTCATGTTTTAAAATTTCAACCAAAAGAAAAGCGATTTTGCTTGTACTTCTTTATTGACATAGAAAAAGGGTGAAAAGTTGACACATTTTTAATTAAGGTTAGTGTAATCAGTCTGATGATCGTCGCTACACCCAATAATTGACACTATCGTAGGTTGGACAGCTTCTGAAATAAAAATAAAAACTAACAAAAAACAACAACTCAACTGTCAACTATATTTCAAAAAGCATACATTGGCTTAGGTACAATGGAATAAGCGTGTAGTTACTGTTTACTGTTATTCATCAATTTTTTTGCTTTCATATTATATTTGCCGAATAAAGTACCTTACGTGGGTATAAAAGCACGAAATTAAAATTTTTTCACCTTCACGACGAAAAAAAATGGAATTCGCGCATTATATAGTTAGTGATTTATTACCACCATCCATCACAAACTGACATTAACCTTTTTCCTGAGAGCGCTGTAAGAAGTTTACCAGTTAGAAAATTTCTAGCTTTACTATGAACTGTGCTACGCGTTGTTTCATAAATTTCATTATATGTTTTCCTTGCGTCTTGTATCCAGCATGTTGTGTGTTCTATACCGAATTACAAAAAACGCGAAGAGTTTAGCCGCGGACTATATAGTAAGAAGTAGTTTCTAGCAAAAGAAGACGATTATGAGAGCGTAACGGGGTCGATTACCGGTGATAAAGTACTGACAGAAGTTGAATACACAATTGTACAAAATATATATTCGTTGGTACCCTTTGAAGATACTATGTTATACAGGCTTGGAATGATTTTCCAAATTGTCAACACTGCTCAGACAACCGCAACTACAGGACAAGCTACAAATGAGCTAACATACGTTGCAGTAGTGACATTCGGGCATAGTATTGATGATAGTATTTTAGATGTAGAACCGGTGTCAGAGCATTTTACTTCGACAGACAATGCTACTAGTACCTGTGTCAATTATTTGAAAAACTTGTTAAAAGAAATAAAATAAAATTGTCATTCATTTGTAATAAAAGTAATTAGACCATTTGCCGGCGTTTTATTGTTTCATTTTTCTACCGGTATTAGCTTCTCAATCAATATTAGAGTCCGAGAAAAATTACTTGATTATCAAATAAAAGTGCTAATGGCTGTTCTATAAGATGAAAAACGTAGCCGAAAATAATACAAATAAAACTTTCTAAATATTTTCTCAATCATGTCTTAAACTTCTTGTTTCATTTTCAGCAGTTGTTCTATAACTGTGAAACTTGAAACTTTTGACAATTTATGATCAGACAAAAGGAATATAAATTATAATAAAAACTATCCAAAGTTGTCGTCAACATAAATAAAAAATATATAAAAAGTTTCTCTATAATTCTTCAACAGAAAATTACTTTTTTAGGAAAGACTGTACATGCTCCACATTTTTATCTTTAAAAATTTGACCAACAGCAAAGACAATTTATTTGTACTTCTTTATTTCCTTAACAGAAGGTTGGCATATTTTTAATTAAGTTGTACAATCAATTTTGAAATCTTAGTTAAACTCAATATTTGGAAACTCGGAGGTAAGACATTTTCCAAAATAAAAGTATACCGAACAAAAAACAAACAACAGACTCATCACCTGTCACATACCTATTCCAACGGTGTACATTGCCTCCTGTAAAATGGAAAAAGCGTGTAATTAATGTTTACTTTTGCTCATCAATTTTTTTTTGAACTTGATCATTCTATTTGCGAATAAAGTACGTTTACACAGCACAGGTATAAAAAGAGTAACCCAAAATGTTGACATTCCAGGGAGAAAAAGTAGAATTCACATTAATAATAGTCGGTGATTTATCACCATCATTCGTTACGACCTGACATTCAACGTTTTTGTGAAAGTGCTATAACAAGTTTACTAGTTAGAAAATTTCCAACTTTACTATGAACTGTGCTACGCGATGCTGCATAAATTTAACTCTATTTTTTGCTTGTAATCTTTATCTAGTTTGTTGTGCGCACAATACCGAATTTCAGAACAATGCCGTGAGATTAGCCGCAGATTATATAGTAAGAAGTAGTTACAAAGACAATGTAAACGTGTTCAGTGATACGAGAGAATTTGCAGAATTTCTCGAAATTGAGAAATGGACGAAACCGCAATGTGTTTTTATATCTAGTGGAGTAACTACAATATGGAGTTCAATCCAAGCTTTTCATACTCATCAACATACTGTTCCGGGGTCATTGAACTTTATTTTGTTGAGTGGTACAATCAAGTCATCAACAATTTTGAGTACATTTGCTCGTAGTCATCAATTCCTGGATTCGTCACAAGATCATACGGTTATCCACCAATGGACAAATTACCGGGAGAAGCTATTTGAAGACGAAAAATTGTCCAAACTAAAATTCAAGTTAGAATTAACTTTTGGAAATAACCAGTCAATTATGTATCGCTCGCTTTGTCCATTCTGCAACTATGGAGCTGGTCAAGTTTCCACGCACCCACTTGAAGGGTCACTGACCTCTGAGCAATTATTTCCAGATTATTCCAAAAACTTACATGGTACAGTTCTACGTTTTTCTACATCACACAACAATCCAATTCTTGTTAACTTTCGAGAAATTAATGGAAAATGGGAATACTACGGAGGAGTTTCTGGTTCCAGTTTTGGATGCAATTCAACGCGTTTTGAATTGTTCGATCAGTACTCATCCAGGACTCGAGTACGGAACTTTGTTACCCAACGGGTCATACTCAGGTGTAATACGAAAAATTGCCGATAGAGAAATTGATTTGGCTACACTAGCGCAACATAAGGCTCGTTTTCAAGTGGCGTATTTTTCACATCCTATTGTTACTGGCAATGTCGTTCTGAGCACTCGACTTCCTAGAAAATGGACATCTTTGAACGCTTTTAGTTTTGACGCGTTCTGTCTTTTGATGGGTATTTGCTTCGGCGTCGTTTTTCCATTTTATGTAGCGTTACTAAAATTTAACGCTCCAAAAGGTCATAATGATCTAACCTTGAAAATTTTAATTGAAAAAGGATTCAATTTCATCTATCTCCCGATTTTTGAACAAGAGTTGCCGGTAGCTGATATTCCAAAAAAAGAATCAGTCAAAGTTTGGTTTGCTTTTTGGTTTTTCTTTGCCCTCATAATTTCTACCGCGTATAAAAGTAAATTACTCGAAATTATGATTCAAGGA